>KN501048.1:0-17881 GCA_000787155.1 Scartelaos histophorus | reverse complement strand
CAATTTTGAAGGTAATGCGAAAATTAAAAAAAAAAAAAATTACATTGTACACCGAACAAGCCATTAAAGCACAAAGGAAAATGAATAGTATATTAATCAGGCTGAGTTATTACTTAAACCTACCTGGAGTTATTTGTTGTTTCATTCACACATGTTTAACACACAAAATCTGCATGTTTAAGTAGTGTTCTTCTCTAAAATTATCATCTGGATAGTATCAGACCTGGGCTTGCCTATCTTTACTGAACAAAAGGTTAAAGGTAACAACTTAAAAATAATTTCTTCATGACATCACAAGGTGGAACAGAGCATTTTGAGCTTTGGAGATACAGACAGAGTAATGAAGCAGAATTTCTCAAATATGTGTGCATAAAACAAAATATAACTTTATTTTATTTTATTTTATTTTATTTTATTTTATTTTATTTTATTTTATTTTTTAATTCATTTTTAATGAGGTAACAAAACAAAACAAAAAATGCTCACAAGAGTCAATTTTGCTTTAATTAATATCCAAACCCTTTAAGTAAGTAGTTTAGCAGGAATAATTCTAATAAAGTAATAACAATTTGTTCATTTTTAATTAAATATTTACTCATAACGCTAAGTAAGCTGTAGTTATTGCAAAGTGAAACCACATTGTCTGTTACTTTGTGCAGGTGGAGTAACATTGGGGAGAAAAGCCACCTCAGTTAAAAGGTAACATAAGGCAACGCCACATTCAGGGTGCCCCAGTGCTGCGGCGTTGGCATGTCCACACAAGTGTTAATGATGATGCCACCGACCACTAACACATCAGCACCACTGCTTCACAGCCAACGCCACACAATATGGAGACGACCTCGGCCATTTGTCAACTACAAAAAAGTAAACAACAGAAAAACCGAGGAAGGCTCTCGAAACAGCGCACTGAGCAGAAAAATGTGATGTGAGGTGCAAAATATGAACACAAACACTAATAGACTGTGTAGCTCTAGTGGTGGTTCAGGTAATAACTAAAACAGGCCTAAGCTGGAAGGTTTAACCATTACAAAGCAGTAGGGGAATAAAACTCCAAATGCAACAAACTACAATAAATATACATTATACTTCATACTGTTTGCGTAGTATAATATAAAGCACTTTGTAACCTGTAATAACATATAACTCATAGTTTAAACAATCATATAACCATAACTTCAATGTAATTACAGGTTCTTATGAGTTGTTAAAAATTCAATTAAACTTTATATTGTATTCTTGCTCTGCTTTGCAAAAAATGTTCAATAAAAATAATTATAAAAAATAAAAATAAAAAAATAATTAAACTTGAAGGTAAGTATAAAGTATCTAGTGTAGTGCAAAGAAGTGTGAGCAGTATAACTTTATTCATCTCAAAATGTAACAAATTTACAAAAGATAACCCTAAATTTGCCTTTTCTGCAGACAAAAACGAGCTCCACTCTTGCTATTTAAGTTGAGATTCTTACACCCCTAAAATACATCGTAAAGTCATGCATAATTCAAAAAAGGAGGGCACCGCCTGTCTGAGTTTGGTCTCATTTTGATCACAGTTGTGGAAGTGCTATAGCCAATAAGGAAGTTGCGTAAAAGATACCTACACCGCTCAAGTTGACATCGCCTTTGCTGGAGAACTGGCTGGTCAGCTGGTACAACATGGTGCGCCCACGCTTCCTGGCCTCGCTGAAGTGGGAGCTGTTCTTCCTCCTTCGCCGTTTGTCGTCCAAAACTGTCAAACAGGTGAGATGTGTTATAGTGGAAATAGTCTGAAAAAATATGAAGCTATGTGAGAGGAAAAGGGCATTTGAGGGCAGGGTTTTATCAGGTAATGTATAAATAACGTGTGAGTTAAATTCAGACGGTAAAGCGTTGTTGTGATGCTAATTAGCTGTTTTTGAGTTCCCCGTCGTGCACGTGCAATAAGATTAACAACATTTGTATATTTTTTGTCAGCTAAAGTCAAGAAAAGAACAGAAATACTCCATTTCCCCAGTTATATGTTTTTAGTGTGACAAAAAATATGTAAATTAAGTTATTTTCTCATTTTGCTGCTTTCCATATCCTTTGTGGAGGTGTGATGTGATTTTGGCCTTTTTTATTATTTAACATCCCACACCCAAAAAAATATGAGCAACAAACTCTGAAAACCTCATGAAAATCAACAGAGTAACTATATAAAATCAGATTATAATAACTACACTTTAATTAGCCTAAATAAAGCATAAACAAAGATTTTATTCATAATGAACACTTTCCTAAGAATGATTCAGACATAGTAACTAGTATTTAATTAATGCCTTAACACTACCTCCTAACCCTAACCCTCCAATTAAGTTGCACCTCCTGAATTATTCTTAATAATGTGTTAATTATGAATAAGCATCTGTTTATGTTATGTAACTAAAGTGTGCTTACTATAAAGTGTTACTGAACTACAGAATAGGCCATACATGTAAAGTATTGACTATTTAACATTCCTCCTGGAGTTGTTCCCTAGCTGAAGCATTTTTTTTATGTGGGGCGGTGTCTATAGGTTCCACTTGAAGACTCCTCAACTCCCTATTGGAAAAACATTGTTGGGGTTCAGTGAGCAAACGCGGAGCCAGACAAATCTGCAGGGTACAGGGTGACAGTGATGAGTATGAGTGCGTGGCAAAACTGAAAGCTGGAGGCCAGAAGATCACCTGCTCATAAATCATTTTCCATAGTAAGCAAATAAGAGCACTTTTGTAAACAGCAGTAGCCTACCTTCGCTCTTGCTGCTGTGGTTGCCTTTGCCATGAGTGTCAGTGATGTCCTTGAAGGAGAACAGAAAGAGGACCATTTCACCTTTTTCGTTCTTGATGGGAACAATGTCCAGCAAACACCAAAAGGCCGCTCCTGAAAGACAGAAAACACAATCCTTAATATTGAGAGTAGTATTCATTCTCAAAAAGTTACCACTGCCAATGCATCACTCAACATTACTTGGGTGTTAAAATTATTCTGTGTTCTTTAGTATGACCCCACTATACTGCTTTGAAAGTGTCTTGATAGAGAAAAAGTATGTGCTTATTTAACCATTTTCAAATTTAAAACTGTGCAGCAGGTTAGCAATAAATAATATTAGGTGTACTCAAAATAAAAAGCAAAAAGTGCAGTGTTCACAGTTTGGTACGTGCATATTTCAGTGAAAAATATGATGGATCTGTGTGTGGATAGTGTCCTTATTATAGACAAATTTCCCAAAAATTAATTTTCTTCAATTCATTTCAGAATCAGGGTAAAAATGACACTTGGTATTACCAGCGGTCTCCCATTAAGTATTAATCATGCCTGACCTTACTTAGCCTCTGAGGTCAAATGAGATCAGGCTTACACAAGCAGGTATAAAGTGAATGAGTAAAGAGAAAATACCTGAAAGTAAAGTAACAAAGTACATCTAATTACTTTTCATCCCTATTTAAATGTCAGTTTCCATGCTCTCATAACAGCCAGAGTCAGATTAAAAGTCTGCTTTCTGCTTTTCATTGCTCTAACAGTTTCTCCTAATGACTTGTGTTTGTGTGATTTGATTTCCAGTGTCATGACAGCTCTAGTCTGGTCAAGCCTTTCTAAAAATACAGCTTGAATTAGAAATGGATCACATTCAGTAGAACAGGGTGGCCGCAGCACAGGGGACGAGGCTGTTACGAGTGAGGCAGGAGATACAAGACCCTGCCATAACCCAGTCCGCTCATTAGCAAGTCTGCAGCAGCTCCAAACAGATGTTTCAATTCTGCCATACTCCCCCCAGTGGGTTGTGTGTTAGTCACTGTGGCTGCTACTGTTTGACAAGGAAAGACACACAGAGAAAGCATTGCACAACGGAAAAGTTGTGTAAATTGTTTATATAAAACAAGAGCTAATGGTTTGCAATAGCAGATTTTGCCAACAGCGACTTATTCCAAATGTTCCTCAGTATGTCATTAAACTTATCTTATTTATCTATCTCCATGGAGACAAGAATGTGACACTAGGCCAAATTACAGGTTAATTCTGTGGATAGGTGAACCCATTCACCATATGAACACATGTTTTTCCAGGTATTCTTATAATAGAACACATTGAAATAATAATGCAAAATAGGTAGGTATAGTGTTGGAGCATTCCAGGCAAAGCAGTAAAATCTCCATGGAAGATACGTCAGATGGCTTACCACCAAAAGTTACATGATGTATAGTTAACAATCCATTAGGCTGTGCTAAAATAAAATGTCTTGGTTGAGGTTCAAGTACACACAAAACATGAATGGACCATAAAATTAACCACAAAAATGCAGGCATATCTATGGAAGTATAAATGTGCAAGAAGTTTTGAATTTGAATATTTACTGACGAATTAAATCACAAAAAAACATCTGAAATGGAAATGATTTTGAGAGAGTGAGAGAGAGAGAGAGAGAGAGAGAGAGAGAGAAGAGTGAGAGAGAGAGAGAGAGAGAGAGAGAGAAAACATTAACGTGTGATATGTGGGTGTGATTTTACATTATTTTTCAGCATTTTTAATTCAGACTAACAAAATTCAAGTTGAGAAATTCAGATTGAAAACGTTCAAGTCAAAGTTCACAGCACATTCTGTCACTATGGGAAGTTGCTAACTTGCTCATAGACGCAAAAAAAAAACAGAAGACGTTCAGTTTTCTTGCACAGACCATACAACCAAGTGGGAAGTATTTTTTAAAGGTTGTGTTTCTTATGATTATTTTGTTCAAATTTTCATAGATTTGGCAACTTAATTATTATTATTTTTTTTAATCTGAATTTTCAACTTGAATTTTGTTAATTTGAATTAAAGGTGCTGAAAAGTAATGTAAAATCATACCCACCAATCACATGTTAATGTTTTTTTTTCCCAATTATTTCCATTTCAACAATTTTTTATTCAATTATTATATCATAAAATATTCAATTCAAAACTTCTGGCGCATCTATACTTCCATACATATCACCTTATACCCTTGTTTGAGAAGTTTCTCTGAACGTTTTTTCTTATAGACAATAAAGGCTACTCAGTACTGTATTTGTGTATATCCCCAAAACAATAATCACAAAAGTACTGTATCATATATATCTGTGTAACCCCCAGTATCATATATCTCCAGCCTCTGATACAACATGGATGTGGCTCTGTCCTTATTTTGTTGCCTGAGCTTCAATAAAGAGTTGAGTAAAATGTCTTCAAATGCAGCGCTGCAGCTTTGGGGATGAAAGCTCTCTATTCTTTGATGCTACAGGTCTCTGCTGTGGGGACATAAGCCTTTGTGCCAATCACAGAGGCTTAATAGTGCTGCTTTTGCACAAGTGCCATCACATGCCAACACCAGCCTAATTTAGAGGATTTAAATGTTACACTGAATTAGGTTAACACTACTTTAGGCACATTCAAGGTCTTCATGATGGTTTGTTTATAAATTGTAAAGTAAAGTTGAACTAAGGTTGTAAAAAGTATTAACCACATTCTAATCAATGTTAAAATTATATGAATAAATATCAATATTTATAAAATAGTCTTTATATGAGAACTTGTAGGCTACATGTTACTCTTAAAGAACACCTGTTAGTTTGTGTTGAAATGCTCATTATCATATTTAAAGATACATTGTGTAACTTTTCTGGTGGAGAGTTGATCAAATACTTCTCTCCATGGACACGTTACTAATTTCGATCTTGATGGAGACCAAACCAGACCCAGTCACAGGTCAGATCTGTGCAAAGGCATTTCTGTTCACAGCCACAGTAGCTGTTTCTTGCTATTTTTGACCTATAAAACCATCTGTGATTGAATAAATGTAAGACAGTGCTATGTGCTATGGAGCATGCTTGGCAGAACAATGACATGTAATTGCAAGTGATGCACACTCCAACAAAGAAGTTACATAGTGTACCTATAATATTTATTTTCTAAATCTTTTCCCAGCCCATTTCTTGGGAAAACTATATTGGAGAATATACCCTGCAGTGACTCTAAATACATACAAACAGCAGTTCACTTTAACTATATGGCATCTTGTTTCTTTTTTTAATGCATGAACTCTTCTGATGTAACACTGTGAGACACTTGAGATCTATTGCAGTGCTAAATCCCAGACATATATAATCTAAAAATAGTCCTTTCTGCCAAAATAATGTTACACTTTAGTGCCAATCCACAAACTAAATTTCAAACAGAACAGACAGAACACACGTTTCGCTTCTCTAAAATGTCTTTCATCATTTTAACAAGAGATGACAGGAGGGATAATTGCCCCATCACCTTGAATATGTAATCAAATCAGATTAACTTTGTTCTCTGTTCGTCAAATATAACACGCCTTTTTTTCTACAGAAGACCTGTGCGCCTAAATGACAAAAAAATCATTATTTTTATTTGATGACTCTCAACCAAGATAGTACAAATGCTACAAAGGAAAAAATAATGCTTTAGAGATGCATTATTATTAGGCTTTAAAGGACACTGCAACTTCTAAGGTAACTTCTAAGGTGGAGGGTCAGCTACTTGCTTGTCTCCATGGTGATGTTATTTCTTTGCCTGGAATGTTCCATAATAGGGCATTAAACAGATCTCCCTTGCATTTTTAAGTGTTTTATAGTTCAAAAACACCTTAAAAGCATGAATTCTTATTAGGTGCAAGCTTGCATTAGCCTCTCTCCATTGTGACTACCAAATTCATGTCCATCTTATAGAGCAATCCAGGGAAACAGTCATATCTCCATGGAGACAAGCAGGTGGCAGACCCTCCACAAGAAATGTTACACAATGCAACTTTAATGCACCAGGTAAGGTAGTTTTTAGGCCTGTTGCAATAACCAATTTTGATGCATGCTATATTGCTACAGAGAAAAATTACAATAAACGATAATATAGAAACTACTTTATAACTCTGATACAAAGCGAGATCCCAGTAAACCAATTTTAAAATGGACAGTATCATTAAAAGCCAGAGCTGCAGCTAATACATTGTGGAATTAACTGATAATTAGAAATTATTTATTCTACTCTTTACAGTTAAAATCTTGGCTTAGTAAATAAAAATGCCCAACAAATCTCCACACTAGGACAAAGAAAAAGTACCCACAATAAATACTGAGCCCCAAAATATATTAGGGACTAGTAGTGACTAGAGTGAAGATCAAGTAGAACATTTTTTAAATCACCTGTTTTTTTGAATATTAGCAAGATGGAGGTAGTTTATTGATTCTGATGCTAACTGGTGTTAATCTGTGAATGAATGGGCTGACTCACTGTCAAACTAATTTTACCTGTTGCTATGAATAAAGCAATCTTGAACCTTGAAATTTAGTCTACAACATCCCAGTTGCACAGGAATACAAAAAAGAATAGGCCAATTGAAAAATAATACAAGTGAGCTGATCCCAGTAGCAGCTTTAATAATAAATTGCAGGGTATACAAATAATAACATTAGTAAATACAGTAACAACAGTATAAGAATAGTATATTTATAAGAGCATTGAGCATTTGTCACCCCTCTCTCCGTAACTACTGCAGTGAGCCTCATCTTTTTGGTCTTAAAATGCATGTATTAACTTTCTCAACATGATGCTGGTTTTGTTATTTTGTTATGGAACTTGGCTCCAAATCTCCTCCTATAACTTCAAGCCTTGTGATCATCATTTGACTGGAGCTGAATGCTACGAGTGTCACACTCCTTTAGCCCACTTCTTTATACATTAATACAGTGTATGATACAACTCACCGTTCTTTTTGTAGAAGTGCACCTCTGCTTGGTATTCCTCGCGCCCTTCCAGAGCCTTCTCCATTTGCTGGGCCACATGTTCGCTGGTGTCCGTCCCGTACAGAAATCGGCAGCTGCAGTTCTTCTGCATCACCTCAGTGCGAGTGAAGCCGGTCAGCTCACAGAAACCGTCTGAGCAGTAGACAATGGGATAACCGCGATGACCCTGGGCATTCCCCAACAGGAAGTTACTGTCTAAAGGTCAAAAGGGAAACGTCGAGTGAGAAAATGAGGGAATCAACATTTAATGAAAGTTAGTATTGATCACTTTTATTTTATTACTTTTACTTTACTAAATAAAACATTATTATACAGATTTAAAATATTTTCACAACAGGTATAGTTGTCTATATGATCCCTCCAGGTAATATCGATAGCAAAAGAAAATTCTATTTGATCAGCAACAAAAGTTTTTTGGGAAAAAAAACAAACCCTTTTGTCCAGCTGACAAAGTTTAATTTTCTTTAGTTAGTTATAACCATAAGGTTTGCCATATTTGTCTCATGAAAATGTTATTGCTTTGCCTGGATTGTCC
The DNA here is from genome assembly GCA_000787155.1 of Scartelaos histophorus. NCBI lineage: Eukaryota > Metazoa > Chordata > Actinopteri > Gobiiformes > Gobiidae > Scartelaos > Scartelaos histophorus. The sequence goes on along the minus strand of KN501048.1, from coordinate 9,571 downwards.
CACAGTATGGTATTAAAACTATCTATCTTTCATTTATTCAATTCCAGAGCAGGTGCTTTATTGCCAAAAAACACTTGGTTTGGTGGAGTCATCTGCTTGTCTCCATAGAGATTGCTGGCCCTACAAACTTGCAAAATGTCCCTTTAATAACCTTGGTTATTGGTTGGTAGAAGTATTAAAGTGACTGACAAATATTACACACCTGCCTTATATTGGAAACACTCCCACATCAGTTTTTCACCTATTTACTTTTCACACCCAAATCAAAGTTTGTTTAGCTCTTTGAAGCCAGGCTAATGCCTTCATAAACATGAAACACACTTTGTTGACTGCAGTTTGGGGATAAATTAATTTCCCCTGGCAGTTATCATGTGATTTCAGGCTTGACTCTGTGACGCTTTAGTGGCAATTGGTGATGTACATGAATAGTCAGGGTTACTAGTGCTATGGGCCACAGAGGAAAGAGCTGACCAGTGCAGACAAAGAGCCCAAAGGTTAGTGATTGATCGTCATACAACATTAGCCAAATATAATAGTCCCAACCTAACCTGTGAGAAGTTCTTTAAATTAAAAATGCATGAGGTTTTTGTTGTGCAAGAGACTAAACACTTTACTAACTTCATAATATAGCTATTTAATAACATAACATATTTTGCTGTTTTTGGTTGCAAGGTAGAATATAATTATTCAGTTTGACAGAGTAAAGACCCAAAATATCACCCACACCTAATGCTCTAACATAGAACATCTTCATCTGACTGTTATAAATATACCACTGAGAGAGAGAAGATTTTGTGCTATGATTTTACAAGTTAGTTTACTGTACAAAGATGCACCACAGTTTCTGTTTTCTCTGCAGAACTTTATGGGGAACCCTGAGGCGAGTTGAATGCATTCACCTGTCGAGTGTATGATGGATATGAAAATTATGGGAAACCTATGCTATATGACCTTTTCAACCCAATTAAGCAGCTTGGGAGGCCTGAGTTAGACTCCAGAATCAAACAAACTCGCTTATCAATGTTTTCATCTCTGCAGCAGCATTCTCAGCATGCACATAATCAAAGGCAAGGCACAGTGGTTGTTGTCGATGGTTCATTATTAAGGGATTCCTTTTCTTTGAATTTGTTGCTTACATGTGCATGAGTGAAAAAAAAAGGAGAATGGTTTTATGGAAGCTCACCTATATGATATTCTGCATATTAATAAATCTTGGATATGGAAATGCAATATTCCCCTATGGTCTGTCAGAGATCAACAGCCATTTAATAAAATGGTGGTTTATTGCATGTTCTGGTTTGATATGAATGGAGATTTACTATACGAGAATAAAGCACTCCCTTTCTATTGCTTTCTCTATGTCATTTCAGTACCATGGACAGTTCCCTACTGGTTGTGTGCAGTCATTTTTCTCTGCAGCTCTTATACCAATAACTACAGACAACCGTATTCACATAGTCTATTAGTCCTCCTTCGACCATATTAATCTTGGTGATAGCTACTGTGTAATGTCCCTCCCCATGGTTTCAGAGGCTCCTATTAGGCCATAGCACTGTTAGATACACAAAGTTGATGCGTCTCTGCTGAATTTGAATGGCCTAGTAGATGTATGAGCTGTCATGTAAAGTAGATAGATGCCATATTTTCTGGTTAGTGTCATACCAAGTAAAAACATTGTTAAAATGCAGATGTAGGGTGCTGGAGACCTCAGATTGTTTTTTAAGGAAGACATATTGTTTTTACAGTATTGAGTATAAAACTGTCCATGTAGGTCATTATTTTAAAGTATCTTCACTGTAAACAGACACTAATCTAAAACAACATAATCAACAGCGTTTTTTAACAGCACAACATTTTTTTGCATAATACAAGACCTTTAATACTGTGGGTGGAGATAAAGGGCAGGTGAAAACTGAAATTTTCATTCATACCTCAAATGCATAACAATTCAAGACTACTGAAGCATGTGTGAATCACTCCAAATAAAACAAGCTTAGGATGAGGGGAAAATTACAAAATTATTAAAATCACATTAAAGTGAAGAGCCTTGCCCAAGGACACAAACCTGCTATGCAATACCCAAAGTGGTCTCTAATGCTTCTACCCACTGAGCTCTTGTAGTTTTTTGCCTTATGTTTTTGCCTGCTATCAGTCTCTGTGTTACAACAAATGCCTTCCCCTGCCGCTAAAGTTAAAATATCAAACTTCACATTTTCTCAGCACCAGGCATCAGGGGGCACGGAGGAGAGAAAGATGGAAGACGTCTGAATTTTACCAATCCCACAGTGAGCCAAGCTAAGGAGGAGCAGTATTAACCAGCTGCTCGCTTCACAATCTAGCACTTTAATTGGCCACACTCAACAGAAAGCAGTCCATAGGGGATGTCTTTTCCATGCGGTGACAACCTTTCCAGGCTGTACGCAGAAAAACCAAACTGTCAAGGCTGGAATTATAGGGAAAAGTATTAGGCTGATCCATCAGCAGCCAAGAGGATTTTAGGCTTGTATATCGACTGCAATGACTTACATGGTGTGATACCTCAAGCTTAGGAAGTTATGAAATGTATTACCGAAAGATGGAAATATAAAAATAGATCTTTGTGACTCCTGGTTTTCAGATGTATAAAAAGTCTAAAGTGGTGCAGTTTCAAAAAGCCACAGTGGAAGTCATTTTTCTTCAGATGCCTGGATTGAAATTTGGTTCCTTCCTCTTAATTTTTTGTCGATGTGTTGACAACCAAATGTTACTGATACCTTGAAGTACCTGTGTCTTAGAACTGAGTGCAGCATAAGATTTGATACAGTGCAGCTAAAAACTTGGCATATCTTTAAATCTGTATCAGACTTTTGTCTTAAGAATGTGAAAAGCAACAACAAACAACAATTTTTTAATGGTTTGGAGCTGTCCAAAATAATAATCACTTTGCTAAGGCGTTCTGAACAACCAAATTATTAATTCAACTCACAATTCACAAGACTAAACAACAGCCCAAAGCACAAAAAACACTACTACTACTACTATTAGATGCAGATAAATTAGAATAGACTATTACATCAAGAACTGCTTTTACAAAATATATCTGTACTAGAGCATAACAAATTTTACTAGAAAATAATGGGTACAGAGATATGTAGCATATCAATATTATACTACTTTGCAGCTACTATGCCCTGCGGCTGTGAACCTAGCTGAAAGCACTACTCTGTCAGAAGATCTATTACTCAAATTAGATTTTAATCTGATCTTTAATTGAACACAATCTGACCAGAATCTGAGCCGACTTGGTTGGAACTAAACAAGTCCCTCTCAAATAACATTACTGTCACAAGATAGTTAGCATTAGCCAACAGTTTTTCAGTTAATCACCCTGAAATATGTTCTTTAAATTCATTTTGTTATTTCTTGAATTTTCATACTGTCTAAAAACAATGTGTGCATAGTGTCTCCACGGTAACTGCTGAATAGTCTGTCAGTAGAGAAACATGCAGAAAATCTCCAACATGATGTTGTGATTTGCAATGAAAAAAGCCTTGGGAAGTTATAAAAGTGTATTTCAGAAAACTCAATACAGTAAAGACCTTTGTATCTGAGCTTGACTGAAAAGCTGAAGTTTGCGCTGACATCGACCTCGCCTTTTGCAAAAACCCTGTACTTTGCTATCTATAAATTCCTAACCTCACAACTGTGTGAGCCAGCAAGCCTCTCTGGTTTATGTAATATTTACCCAAGAATAGTTCAGCAGTCAGCATCCCTAAATCGGTCTTGTATATGGGTCAAGGGCGGCTGCAGTCATAAATCACTTCACAAGGATGCACTCCCGAGTAACTGGCTACAATGGGGAACTTTTATGCTGCGTAGTCGAGTGCAAACTGGGGCACTTAAATAACAAAAGCATGATTCAGGTTTTCAGAAAGTTAATTCAAGAGTCACTTATTGGCCCTTTCAACACTCAAGGAACATTTCCATCCCATCTGTGTAAACAGTCAGAGTGCACTTGATCAACACTTTCTCTGAGCGAGTGTCTGGGGAGATTGCAACAATGCTACAATTCTTAGGAAGTAATCCTCTGGAGGATATTGCTTCGACTGGCTGCTCCCGGCTGCCTTAATTACACATCTGTGCTGACTCGCTACAACTGTAATCTGACATGATGATGCTAAATGCTAATGTTAGCTGCAGACAGTGTGTGAAGAAGAAGTGTCACACCATGTAGTTTTTTGGCATGTGAGGAAGGGGAAAACAGATGACTCAGATTAGCCCAAATGACACTCAAAGCTAATTACTCCTTAGCAGCTTGTAATTACTGATTGCCACAGGTTGATGTGGGCAGATAAGTGGACTTACATAGGAAAACATTGTAATAATTGATTATCTATTTGCTGACTGCATTTTAATTGTTAGTTAATCAATAATAAGTAACTGGTTAAAATATAAACCATTCTATTAACCATATCAGAAATAAAAATCTCTTGATGGCAGAATGTAGCCAATATATGGATGCGTGCGTCTTATTCATATTATATTTACAATTTATGAAAAGCAATATTTCAAATATTGATGTTATTTGTGATTTCATATTTAAGAGACTGCATTCTATAAATAAAAGTAGTATGGGCTATTGTCACGTATTTGCATGATAGCGCCATTAAGTTAGTGATCATTTGCAGTGATGCTGGGGGTGCTCTACATGTATCTCTATGGTGGAATGTTCATGGTTACCATGGAGACACAACACACACATATGCAAACATTGTCAAAAAAGTTTTAAGATCGAAGAAAAAATACTTTTGCAGGAGCCTGTTTAGAAGTTGAGTAGCTAGATTGTGACTGTAATCAGCTCTTTCTAGTCAGACTGCATTAAAATAAAGCTCAGATTAAAGTCTAACACAGCCTCAAACAAAGCAGATCCTCTAGTTAGCATCACACCCCCAAGGACAGCAGTAACTCATTAGCTACTGGGGCACTTTGGGAACGTTATGAGAGATGGAGAAATACACCAAAACTGTAACACATACAACTGCCTTAGATATTTGCCCAATTAAAATATTTCCTGGATCCTTAACCCTGAAACGAGTGCAAAGGTGCTGATTATACAACTATCTCTTCACCTTACAGTCTTCATTATTCATATCCTTAGTTTAACTTGCCGTTTAGAGCTGCAGCTGCCCCCATTTAAGCCTAAACTAAACTACTTTGTAAAACATTTTTACAGTAGGGCCTTGTTTGTCTGGTTTGACCCAAGTCTTTAAAAAGCTAAATACAACTGTGGAGGCTCTTTTTATGGAGAACTGTGCAAAGTGCTTCACAAGGCCTGGCTCCCACTCACACCTACAACCGCTCAGACAGAAGTGGAGCTGTAACCCAGCTGAGGCCAATATAGATTTTAGTGAGATCGACCAACGCACATTTACAGTAGAGAATATAAACCACAAACAACACTGGAAAGTCCCTGTTGTCTAATCCACACTGTCTTATACATGCATTTGATTAGGACAGTACATATTAATAAACATTTGTAACAGTTATGGTAAAATATTTCAGATTAGAGCAAAAGTGATATATGATTCATAGTCATTAATGATAACTATCTAAAGACAGGTGATGCCACCAGGTCAAGTTTGCACACTCATACTAAGAATGCATGCATGTTTGTCTTTGTTTCTGGTAATTATACTTATACATGTCTATTTATGAACATGTCTTTTCAATTCAACAGTACCTCAACAAAACCACACAAAAAATAAATGAATTCTTGACATATTTTACTGCATGCACTAAAACATGTATTTTCTGAATGTATCCGTAACAGGGGTAGAAGCTCCATTCGGCTCCGCTCCGGGAGCTGTTTATCACACAGATAACAATGGTGAGGTCCAATCTGACACCAGCCCCTCTCTCCCTTTAACAGGACAGAGCACAGAGGGGAATGAACCTGTCTCTTATCTCCTCCTGCAGCAGCCCTTTGCTTTACACTGTCCCACGAGAGAGCTGCTGTCACTGAGAGAGAGCGCCGCTGGGGAGGGCATCCGGAAGGGGCCAAGGGTGGTGAGACGAGGGGGTGGGTGTACCATACAGACCCTAGGGGAGTGTAATGTTAGACACATGCAACAAACTGCGCAGTAGTAACAGAGCTGTAGTTGCAGATATGCATGAGATCTGTTTAAAGAAATGCTTAAAGGTCCCATGCAGAATTGACTCATTTGAGCTTTAACCCATGATATAATGTTATTACCTCATCAAAAACAAACCTCAAGTTGTGTTTTATTTCATTCACACATGTTTGAGTGACACTTTTTGATGTCGTGTAATGTTAGTTTTAAGATTAAAAGATACATTTTACCTTTAGTTCAGTAGAGATTGGTAATTCCAGAGCTGAAATTATCAAACTGACTGAAGTGAAGGTGTATGGAGTTTAAAAACACAGTGGAGCACTGTATTACTGCATGACATCACAAGGTGGAACAAGTTGCTTTCTGTGTCTGGGGTTGGGGGATAACACAAAAAAAGCAAAAACATAAAAAGCAAAACATAACAGTCATAACCACATTATAAATCCAGTTTGAGATACTATAGCAAATCTGTCTATGCTTTTTCAGTGTCTAACCTAAAGGTGCTCAAAATGCATGACAGCAAATTACAGCAAGTTACCCAACCATTGTTCATTAGGACATGTTTTTGAAGACTCATTATTGTGCACTGCTACACAAAACGTTGCTTAAGCTTCTCAAACATGTCAATCAAAGTTATAGTCTTTTGTTTATACATTCATTATACTAGAATTGGATACTGTGTAAATCCTCCTGTAAACATCAATTTCAATTAAAGTTCAAGCTTGTTAGACATATTGATCCTATCTGATAAGATAAGAATCAACTTCAAGCTGTTTAATTACAAAGAGGAGCTGAAGCAGAATAGGCCTATGGTATCATGGTCTGTAATCATGGGCCATCTTATTGTAAAAAAAATAAATGATTAGCCTTATTATTTATTATTAGTGCAAAATATTTAGAATGTAACTGAGAAGTTTCATGGAGGGCAGGGAGGATTTATTTATTACTGGGGAAATCCACATGAAACAAACACACAAGGCAATTTAGTTGTTGAAGAGATGTAACTCATTATTAAAGTGACTATGAGTGGAAATGATTTGCTGAATTGAAACTTTGCAGCTGATGCCATCAAGCTTCCCTGTGGCATGATGCTAACTGTAAGCATACATACTGAGGCTTTGTTAGACTTAATCTGAGTTTTGTTTTAGCACAATCAAACACAACTGACTTAGCTGGAACTACAAAATATGATCTGATTTGTGCTGTTAAACAAGTCCCACTCAAATAACATAAGTTAGCTAGCCAACAGTTTTTTCAATTAGTCACTTTCATATTTTTGTTATTTTTTTTTTAAATCAAACACCTAAACAGAGCCATGATGATCACAGGCTCCCAAAAATGTTTTTTTTTTTGGGTGAGTGTTCAGACCAGACCATGTTTAAACTAAATTGTGTCTTCACAGTAAGTGGTGAATATTCTGCCCATACACACACATGTAAAACACCTCCACTGTGATGTCAAAGCAAAGTATCAGACAGTGAGAATCTTTAACTGGTGCCCTGTGGTTAAACAAGGTCAAACTCATTTATACCAAGTCCTTATATAACCAACACAACTACTTTCTATTGCACTGACAAATCAGGTTTATCTACTACAGTCAGTACTGTTGTTGAAGTGAAAAATCACTTTATTATATCTTTGCTGTATTGTACTGATTTGATATTTTGAATTTAGTTTTTTTTTAAGTATATCACACATTTTCTGTTATTTATTATATAACGTTGTGTTTTGTAATTCACACACACAAACCCTGCATATTAGTGATCTCTCAAACGGAAAACACTTGTGACATCATGTGGTAATACAGGAAGTGCTTCACTTGACTTTTAAACTCCATCCTCCTTCACTAGAATCATTTGTATAGAGCAGATCTGGAATTGCCAATCTCTACTGAACTAAAGGTAAAAGCATAGACCATATAATAACCATATATACCATGTATAACCATATAACCATATATAAGTGGACATAGCTAACGCATTAGCCGCCACGTGTAAAGTAGAAAGCGTGACTCTTCCGGCTCCTTCTGACCCTGGCTCCAGTTGACTTACATTAGGATCTTGTTGCTCGTCTCTCTGTACCTGCTGCCGTGAGCCTCGTCATCTTGGTCTTATAATGTTTGTATTAACCTCTTCTACATGATCCTGATTTTTTTTCTGCTATTTTGTTTATCAAGAAAATCCTATTCATAACATAGAGCCTGGCTCCAGATTCACTCCTGTAGCCGTGAGCATCATGAGCCTCATTTGAGCAGCGCTGAATACTATAGGTGACATCACACTCTCTTAGTCCAGTTTTTTATTTAGTCTGTGAGTAAAAGGCTGTTAACTTAAAAACTACCACAAGATGACATCACAAGGTGGAACAGGGCATTTTGAGTCCTGGAGATGTAGACAGACTAATAATAAAGGGTTACTCAAACATGCGTGAATGCAACAAACAAACATGTTTGTGAGGGGCTGAAAGCATCATAACATGAATAAAAGCTTCCAAGAGTCAATTTTACACAATATGGGACTTTTCAAAACAATTTGGCAACAACTACAGAGATTTTGTCTTTCTTGTTAGGGTTTCATTAAATATAAAGAGTACTCATAGCCTACTAATAAAACAAAATGAATCTTTAGGTGTTCTGTACATGACCACAAGCTTTAGTAAATATGTGATTTATAATTTTTAATTTGCAACTAAGACATTTGACATATTACAATGGTTGAAAAAAGTCACTGTACAGAGTTTCTTTTCAAAATTATTCTGACGGTTGTTGTTGTTTAAAAAATACCAGCATACACTGAGTGGCCCTGACAATTGACCTCTTAAGACAAGCCTTCAATGAAAACAATTGACAGTTGTCCAGTCACTGCAGATCAAATCATATAACAAATAATGCAAATTTAAGCATATATGACAGCTCTGAAGCCCTTTTCCCATTGCCACACACATATCGTACTCCCCGGGGGGACAAAACCTCTGACATTGCTTAGAGCCAATAATGTACTGATCCAAAGGTCACTGACTTAACCTACCGTGACATTTTTCTTATATACTGTTGAAATATACTCCCGTCAGTCTCGGAAATGCACTTTAAAATAAAAATCATGCTCATTTTTCATGTCTGAGGTCCAACAGGGTCTAATCAATATTTGCAAACGCCTTTTACACATTGGCTAGCATCAGGGTTAACAAAAAAGTGCATTTTATTGACGCTTAAAGATCATATATTACACAAAATTGACTTATGTTAGAATATTGTTACCTCCTCAAAAACATGCACAGACTTGTGTTTTGTTTCATTCACTCATGTTTGAGTAACCTTTTATAATTACTCTGGAGCACTTCTTCTATTATCACATGGAATAAATAGCTAAATAGATACTTTATTGATACTGAAGGTAATTCATTTTTTATTAAACATAATAATAATAATAATGCTTTTAGTAGTTCAGGGATTAAATGTTTTT
>JACN01030743.1:0-13667 GCA_000787155.1 Scartelaos histophorus | reverse complement strand
GAAAAGTTACACGATGCACCTTTAACCCGGCCCGTGAATGGCAGTAACAGGGAGACAACATCCCTGTCGCGTGATCCGTCTTAACAGACTGAGGTTAAAAATATTTTGCCTCACTGAGAATGGACTGTTTCTCATTAATAACAGCAGGACTTGTTTGGGGGCCCTCCATGTTGACCACCCGCAGCCATGGCGACGGAGCATCTCGCCAGGCGGCCCACCCCCAGCGCCGCTTTGATCCGGGGGGGCTGTTTACGCTGTGTGCATGCACCGAGGCTCCCTGCGCTCAAGACCCCGAAACATGTCTGTAAATCACACTGTAGTCGGGGCCCTGTCTCTGCACCGCTTTGATGTGACTCCCAGAACATGCATATGGACAACACATAACCCACAAGCGGAACGGCGTTACTTAAGTAAAAGTACTGTTACTACTACTGCAAAAAAAGTACACAAGAAAAAGTCAAAGTATCACCTGAAAAAACGCACTAAAAGTATTAAATTACCTGTTAAAAACGTGCTTGAAAGTGCAACTGTGCAATAAAAAAAACAAGTAAAACAGGGATTCTGACTGTGAGCGGGGTCGCCTCTCCATAGATCTGACTTTAACCTGGTCTGGTTGGTCTCCGTGACGATAGAAAAGCTTAATGCCGTATTGTGAAACATTCCAGACAAATAAATCATGCAAATCATCCAACAAAAAAGTTACACAATGCACCTTGAAGTAAAACTGTTTAAAAATCTACGAAGGCTAAAAAATAAAACTATTTTGCAGAGTTTTACTAATTTAATTTAATATCGTTAGGTTTAGGTTTTGACGGATCCTTCATAATAAATTTACAAAATGCAGATTTAAAGGTTAAAATTATTTCGCACTGATTTTTAGATCTAATAAAGCTTCAAATGTGATGATTTTGATGCAGATTTGAGCTGAATTTTGTTTCTACAGATACTATTTAATTAACATGTTTTCCTGACCTGTTTTTATTTGCTTTTTTTGATTGATTTTTTTGATTGATTCAGCCTTTTTAGCAGCTATATATACTGTATAAAAATGTAGTGAAGCCAAAGTAAAAATTGTCCATTTTAAACTATACCTAAATAAAGTACAGATATATAAAATGTATACTTAAGTACAGCACTTTACCACTTTTTCTTCATTAGTTTCCACCATTGTCACCCACAGACTAGTCCTGCACGAGGTAAATACTGTGGTCCAAGTTTCTGCCCACGACCTGTAAATATATAAGATTAAAGTTGACTCTTCTGAGCTTTAAAGGTACTGTAAAAATGTAGTTTCCTCATTGTTGTGGGTTAGTTTGCAGCAGTGAGAAGTCCTTGGTCCTCGGTGCCTCTGTGGTGGTGGGAGGTCCCTTTAATAGTGCGAAGCTCCTCCCCCAAACCAATTAACGACGATAAACTGCGATTTCAGACAGAACAGAAATAAATACAATCCCTTTTTAATATAGAAAATCACAAATATTAAACAGGGCGACTCCTTCACTCATTAAAACATATCTGGAGTTGTGTTGGTTTTTTTTGTTTGTTTCATTCACACATTATGAGTCTGTCTGCATCCCCAAAGCTCAAGATACTCAGCTCCACTTTGTGATCTCATGTAATTTTCAAGTTTGCAGCTACTTTTTACCTTTTGCTCATAGAGATTGTCAATTCCAAGGCTAAAATGATCCAAATGGTTCTTGTGAAGATCTATAAAATGGAAACAAACCCTGCCAAAATATGCAGGGTTTATATGTTAAACAAAAAACTCTAACTCTAACTAACTCTAACGAACTAACTCTAACTCTGTGCTTTTAAGTTTCACCCCAGTATAAGTTCTCCAAGCATCTCTTAGTGTAAAAATGAGATCGCTGTGTGTTGTCTGCATTTAATTATCAAGCGTTTTAATGGTCTGTGATCCGGGACATAACGCTGGTGCGCTGTTAGCATGCTAGCTGTTGTTACCATTGCATTACCGAGACGACAAAACTCTGCGTTGGTCTTTGAAAGTTATGAAAAGAAGAACCAGAACGCATTAACAAAGTAATGAATAAGTCTGCCTCGTTTCAGAGCCTTGACAGAAGAAGTTAAGATAAGAGTTAATTATGTGTTGGTGCAATTATGAACTTGTCTAAAGGTCTCAGGAACCATTCTGCACATCTGCGCTCTTCACTTGCACATATTTATTTGTATATTTTAAATAGATGCAGAACTCTTTTCAGCAAACGAAGGAGAACAAGGGTGGAACACAACTGCACCGACTTTCTCTGAGTTTCTTTGTTCTTGGTCTTGATTGTCACTGAAAGAGCTTGACCCTGTCTGATCCAGAAGATGAGCGCTGTAGGCTCTGGTTGGTGAAAAAACCACCGATCTGTTTTGCATTGAGGTAAAAAGAACTTTAATCCACAACAAGATTGTGTCCATTGGGCAGAACCCCGGACCCTTCATCTTATGCTAAGTTAAGTTAAGTCAGTAGTACCTCGCCCCGGGACTTGCTTAGTAGGCGTGTTATTTGAAAAGTTGGAGCAGAAAATTGGTCCCACAAGGTCCAGAAATCGGACTCAGCTTGGAATAATCTCACAGTTTATTACACGGTTAAAGATGCTTTGTTACGATAGCTTACCTACGCGCTCTTAGCTTAAGCTTAGCCACTTCCCCGTGTGTTGCCATGACTACGGCTATGCTTTATTTACTGTTTAGATGTGCGTCAGTGTCCTCGATCCCCCGATAATTTCTGACAAGCTGGAAATCTCTGAAGCACTTCCAAATTGTCCATGTTTGGAGCGTTTCTTCACGTCCCCAAGTGCCCGTCCCACTCAACAAAGTGTCATAGTGAAGTGAAGACTGGATATAACCATGTGGACACTGCAAAGCCTCCAGCGATACTTAATGCAGCTATTTCAGTGTCCCTGTTTGTGTGGACATGTATTATGTATGTGGACTGTAAAGAAGCTACACTTTGTATGTAAAGTAAAAACTGCTGTGTGTGATCTTCGTCATAGGTCACGGCGAGTTCAGCTATAAGTGAGCAACATCTGTCACACTGCTGTCCGAGGGCACAGAGGGGCCGGCTTTGTCCAGAGCTTCAGTGTGATCAGGAGGTGCGCTGGTGCCGTGTGGGTGGATGTTCTGCACTACACTTCCATACACTTCTTAGACTGATGCACCGTGTGGACAATATGTGAATGATTCATTCTGAAGCACAATGTGGGATTCTGCGTCAGGTTCAAGTGTGTTGATCAGGTCATACACTGTCCTTGAGCAAGGCACTTCACCAATCCTGCCATTTAGAATTCCCTTCTAACCTTTAATATCAGGTGAACCAAACCCTCAGCAGAGTTCGTGTACTTGTAGCTGCTTGTAGCTGACACATTTCCACAGGCAGATGTCAGGGATGGTTAAATATAACTCCCAAAACTTGATTTATAAATTAGATCTGAATGAAGACAAAGACGTAAATCAATCCACATGAGCACATCTAAAAAGGTCCTTGGATGATGTCTGACAGCCCAGTGTGATGGTAGCTCCTCAGGAGAGCTCCAGTAAAGTCGGCCAAGACAGAGATCAGTGCTTTTGGCAGAGACGTCCTTCTGCAGCGTATCTGTTGTTTCAAATGAACAAAGGTCTCTCTTTCCTCTTGTATTTTATGTTATTTTATAACAAGCAAAGTGATGGAAGTAATAAGAAGAACATTAAGTTTTATTAAGTACAATCGTATTTATGTTCTTCTGGTTCAGTAACTCCAGCTGCCTGTGATCACACGACAAAGCAGTGATTGTGCTGAGGAGACTTTGGGATACGACAGGAAGAGCATCAGGCTTAATCAGTGTCAGCCAAAGCACAATAAAAGTAAATGAGCTTTCAGAGGTAAAAAAGAGAGATGACAATCTTCTTTATTCTATTTTATTACTTGTGTGCAGAGTTTTGAGTGGACAAACTCCCTTTGGCTGTGAATGAGCAGAAGTCCCTCCCGGAGGTACTAGATCATGTGCTATTGAGAGCTGTCACTGGATCCACTGTGGTTAATCAGGACGTCTCTGCACTGCTCCCCAGCAGGACATGAACATGCTTCCTTCTGTCCTACATTTTGCCTCATGTCATCAGTCTCCTCTCGCTCTCGCTCGGCTCACAGTGATGGATGTGCCGGAGAGACCAGGCTCCAGTCCACTTTCACCCAGTCCTCTGGGACTTTTTAATCAGCAGCTCCGCCACAAGACACAGCGCAGCTGGGCATCATCCGGACTCTGACAAAGAATAAATCATATTCATGTCCCTGTTCGCTTTGTTTTTGTGCACTCATTTATACACAAGCTTTCATGTCCTTTATTATGAGTGAAACCATTTCATTTGAGAGCCTTATCTGTACTTCATTTCCTGTTATCTTACCCTGTCTTTACTTTTTGAAATAAAAATATTTTCACCAGAGGATAACTCAGCCTTGGGCTACCTAAAGCTGAAATAAAATGTAGATTAAATGAACGTGCTTTGTCATAATATGTAATAGAAACCATCAGGAGCACTTTTATTTAAAATTCAAATGGTCCAAATGGTTTCCTGAAGTTGACAATAAAAAAGTTGACAATAACAAAAAGAATTTATAGCCAGTAGGAAGTGCATGATCATCTCAGATCTCACAGCCTCACACAGTAACTGCCTCAGTCATGTTTGGCCAAGAGGAGATCATTTTATCACACACTGCTGCATCTGTAGGCGCCGTTCTGTGGGACTTAAAGCTCCTATATTACACAAAATTAAATCATGTCATACTGTTGTTACTTTATGAAAAACATGGAGTTTTGTTTCATTCACACATGTTTGAGTCTGTTTCCTTCTCTGAAGCTCAAAGTCGTCTGTTCCACCTTGTGATGTCATGAAGCATACGAAGACTGTCACTTCCAGGGCTGAAATGATCCAAATGATTCTACTGAAGGTGCACAGAGTTTAAAAACGCAGTGGAGCTCTTCCTGCATTACCAGATCACCTCAGAAGGGGGAGTGTTTTCTGTGAGAGAGAAGAACCTAAATATGCAGAGTTTGTGAATGAAACAAAAACAGGACTCCAGGTCATTACATTATAACACAGATCAGACAATAGTGTAATATGGGACTTTAAATAATAGTTGATAAAACCTCTTAAATTCACAAACACACAAAAAGAATCCATTTTCCTTTTCATATTTTTTGATGGACACAAAGCAGAAAAGCTCTTTAGTTCAACCAATTGAGTCAAAACTCTAACATAGGAACCTATTGAAGTGAACGCTCCTTTGTGAATGACAATACTTGTGTCAGAATCACTTGTGAAGAGGAAACACATTGAAAGAAACTACTGTCTGACTTTGAAAGTAAATGACTATAGCCCGGAGCGACAGAGGTGGCTAAAATACTATCACCTCTGAGCGGCTACAGTTACATCAAACAAGTCCAATACTTCCTCCCACTCCCCAGTTCGGTTGGTTTTCTATTGTCTGCAACAAAAGAACTTGACACGCTGAATTGGAGGCAGTGATGGATCTCTTTTGAGGTCAGAAGCCTTTGCCCGTCTTCTGGTTTCACCCCAGCCCAGTCAGCCCCTGCATGTGAACGCTGAAGGTGTGTGGGGCCGTATAAAGCCATTGTGGGGAATAGAAACGAGTGTCTGACCGCTAGACCGATAACGCGGCTTTTGTTTACATTAAATATGATCTGCATTAATCTGAGGGAGGCTTAAAGATGCTATATGACGCTAAACTGCCCCCTGTGAGCTTTTTGTCATATTGGAATCATTAGAATCTCCTCAAAAACGTACCTGGAGTTGTGTTTTGTTGGCATTTCTAGAGCTGAATTTATCCTAATGATTCTAGTGAATATGGATGAAGTTTAAAAAGACAGTGGAGCACTTCCTGTATTCCCATGTGACGTCACAAGAGCTCAGAAGAAGAACTAAATATGCAGGATTTATGCGTTAAACGTGCGTAAATGAAATAAAACGTCATGCATTTTTTGATAAGGGAACAACATTATAACACAGATCATAAAATAGCGTAAAATGGGCCCTTTAAATCACATCTTGAGTGTACAGAAAAGTAACAATACAGTTTGAGACACACACTGATAACATCCACGAATAATTGGCTAAATACATTGTCAAATTACCTGACTGAAAGACTCTTTGTATCGCTGCGTGTATTATCTAACCAACATGAATATAACTTATCCAGATACTGTATATGCCGCGGAGACACAAAGAAGCCTCTATAATACTGGTATCACTAACTTTATCGCCCGTGGCATTCCTTGCATCATGAGGGATGCCATTCCCACAGAGAGGAAACAATGGTTATCAGATCGTTTGCATTATAACTTATTCAGGAATGCTGCGTGAACCGCTTCCTGCTTATTTAAATGGTGTCACGTGAATATATCAAAACCTATTATTTCAAAGAATATATGAGTCATTAAGACATCAAAACTTTATTTAAGTTATCATATAGTTTAGTTACAGCTATAATATTTTACTGAAATAAATAGGAAAGACAGTTAAGTGCTGGTTTTCATTTTGGGACTCAGATCAGTTGTGCGTAACTGGCCACGTTTTACGCTTGGCCCAGTGTTCAAGAAGAGATACATTTATCAACATAAACAGATAAAACGAGGTTAAAACCATCAATTACTGTTAAAATGTTTAGTAGATAGAGAAAAATCTAAATTGGTGCGACATGCAGAGTGGTGCGTAATTTCTCTCCCAGTGCGTAATTTCTCTCCCAGGTCTCCCAGTTCCAGAGCTTTTCCATTCGCATCGAAACTGCAGTAAAAGGGTCAAACGCCCAGTTAAAACACACAGTGTATAATTTTATAAGCCATTCCCAATGGGGCTTCTGGAGCCGGGCTTCAGACAACGGCAGGACCGCGCACGGATCAGTTTCAGTCTTTGTCAGCTGTAAGTATGGGCGGAGGAAGCGCACTCATTGTGATCTTATAGAGGAAAAAAAAAAAAACTCTATCCGAGATCATAAAACCCCGCGCGTCGGAGCTGAGCGCTCACTCACAGCTCGGCACAGAGAGGGAGAGCTCTGCTTCAGTGACCGTCCCATCCTGTGTCACCCTATGCGCTGTAGCACCCACAGCCTCCGCGCGCCGCATCACCGCACCCCGACAGACCCGCGCGCACCACCCGGACACTGCGCGCTGACCCACCACACTCGTGCAGGATATTTCCAAAGAGACTTCCTAATCTCAGGTGATTATTTCAGCCTTCGTCCCTCAAGGATGCCCGCGCTACAGTGGAATATGTGCTGCGTGCTGTTTTTTCTCGTCGCTTCGCTGAGGACGCACCAGGTGTCAGCGGCGCGACCCAAAGCGAACTCCATCAAACCGGGACAGCTCGGGGAGACGACCGCTCCCGCCACCAACCACTCCGCTTCTGCGCACGGCAGCATCACCAAGAAGCACAACATCCTCACGCAGGTAACTCCACAACATCTGTTTCTGGAGTGAAAAGCTGTCAGCTCCATTTTTCTATTAGCGCACTGACTTCAACGAGGATTTACGCCTCTACTATCTGATTCATTAGATGCGTAATGGCACCTTAATGACCGTTACCTAAGCTCTATTTAACCAGAAAACAAACAAACAATCAGCCTAAATTAAAGCCATAGTAACACAAAATGCCTCAAATTATTATAAAAAACACAGCTTTAGCGTTGATTATAATTATACATTTTGATATCCAGCCTAATTAAGTGAAATTACTCGCAGCTATGCAAAGTGCCCTCATTTATCGGAGTGCTAATTGTGTTTTAACGACTGAAAATAGCACGGGCTTGTTTGAGACATCATAATTATCCACAGCCCCGAGTCAGACTAAAGTGCGCGTAACCGCTCAGCTGTTAATAACTGCGAATCGCGCCTAGCCCCAAATTTGTACCTTGGGGTGAATAAGTAGCACCGTTTTGCCATTTAAAAGCCTTCATTTCACATGTGAAGGGTTATTGGAAATTGCAGGGATTGGTACCCCCCTCATAAAGCTTTAATTGCCTTTCAGACCTGACGCCACACCGGGCCAGAGCGCACTTCCACCCGCACTAAATCATTAATGCCAGGCAGCAACGCGAGAGAAAGTTAACACTAGTCTGGGTGATTTTCTGTCTGGTTCTTAGTGTCATTAAAAAGAACCAGACTTTAGCCCGGATTACGAGAGCCTTTCAGCGGAGGGATACTTTTACCAACCACTTAAAACCACTCAAGCTCTTATAAGTCCCTGCTGTTACAACATTCCCAACAAGACCTGGTTTTGACATCAAACACGGAAAGTGACAATTGTAATTTGTGTGTAAAATGCAGCTTTGATTTCCTACTTTCTTATGATATTACCCATGAAATAGTGTTTTTCTTAAAGATCCTACATTACGCAAAACTGACTCTTGTGAGATTAAAATCATAAAGCTTTAATCTCCCCCAAAACATACCCGGAGTTGTGTTTTTTTATTCACACATACCTGAGTAATCCTTTATGATTAATCTGTCTCCATCTCCAATGCTCAAAATGCTCCGTTCCACCTCGTGATGTCATGTAGTGGTGCTTTACATGAAGTTCAACAGAGATTGGCAAGTCCGGGGGCTGAAATCGTGATGATTCTAGTTTGTGTGGAGGTTAAAAACGCAGTGGAGCACTTCTTGTATTACCACATGGCATCACAAGGTGGAGCAAAGTGAGTTTTTTTTTAGTTTAAGAGAAGAAAACAGCAGAAATATGCAGGATTTGGGTGTTAAATGTGTGAATGAAGCATAACAACTTTAGGTTTGTGATGAAAAAAAAAAAAACAATATGGAGCTTTTAACATAGTTGCATTAAATATTAAAGTGCACTGCGTAACTTTTCTGCAATCCGGCATTAAACTTATCTAGAAATTATTTAGTTACAGGTGCTTTATTGCTCAAAAAACCTGTAGTCTAACTGTGGGGGTTGCCTCTCCACAGATCAGACCCGTCACTTGGCTCCATGGAGATATAATGTCATATAGTGTGGGACATGCAGTTTACGCAGGTGCAACTTAAAATCTAGTGGAGAAATGTTAACTATAGGACGGCAAATTTAAACCTGAGACGCTTCGGTTCCTGCTCCTGCTTTAGTGACAATGTGCAGGTGGTTACGGGAAGGGCATCTGGCTTAAAAATGGAAGTTATATGAATAAGCGAAGTGAGCAAAACCACAGTATCCAACGGGTTCGGAGTGATGGAAAAGTGGAACTGTTGCCAAAGCAGTGCACAGTTAAAAAACAAATACTTTATAGCAACTTAGAAAGGTCAAAAGTCCTCAAAATGGTACGAGAACATCTATTTATAAAAAAGACACATTTAAACTATTTTTTTTCCCAGTCTTTTGTTATTTTATTGCCCAAAAGTTGTCAAAGGAGCGTTTTATCCCAATAATAAAGTATATACCTATGTAGTGTCCAGCAAGTGGTTGAAAAAATGCTCAATTTTGTGATGTAAAAGTAAAGATTACAGAGTAAAAGTCAAAGTATCACATGAAAAAAATCAACTTAAGTCAAAGTATTGCATTGCCTTTTTAAAAATGTAGTTAAAGAGTTAAAAAGTAAAGCAGGTTTTGCAGATTTTGAGCTCTAATAAAGCCTCAAATGTAGAGAAAGTGCTTCATTTTGTTCAACAGAAACAGCTGAATCAGTCATTTCTCTCCAAGCTGTTTTTATTTGTATATTTTTGTTTGCTCAAATTACAATAAACCCTCAGCTTTTTCAGCAAATCATAAAAAAACGACATTTGCTTTTCATCCTTGTTCGAAAATGTATGGAATAAAACGTCCAAATACCTTCTCTCAAGTCAAAAAGTGAAAATCGATGCTTAAGTAGTGTTTTTTTTACTACTTTTACTTCGTTGCCGCATGTTTTCTGTGTATGTGGTCACGCCGGTGTCAGATTGGCCGCGAAATGTGTGAAGTGCAGATTCTAACGTCCAACTCAAACCTCAATAACGACTAAACTTCGCCAACCCGACGGCCGAACTGCCAGACCCCAGCACGGCTACACACAACTGCAATTATAATCGGTTTGAGGCCGAAGGAAACGCGCCGTTAAATGTGACAATCCACGAGCGGCGTCCAGATGAAGATGGCTAATTTCACTTATTGGGCATGAATCTGTCGTGTTTCTGGCTGCCAGATTTTCCCGAGTTGTGAAATAGCAGCTACAGCCTTGGCCTTGGCCGTGGTGCAGAGAGGTGCGTGCTTCCTCTGTGGTTTATCGTACAGCGCAGTGAACAATTTAGTAGCTCGAGTGCAAAAATTGGCAAAAAATGTAAGTTATTACTCGAAAAAACAACCACAGTATCCACGGGGTACACAAAATTGACACTTACGAGATTAAAACCGTGTTATAATGCTGTTACCTCATCAAAAACATACCCAGAGCTGCATTTTTTTCATTCACACGTTTGAATAATCCTGCATTATTAGCTCCAAAACGTTCTGTTCCACCTTGTGATGTCATGAAGTTGCCAAGTTTGCAGCTCCGTTTTAGTTTTAGTTCAGTTAAAATGGGCAATTCCGGGGCTGAAATGATCCAAATCATTATAGTGAAGGTGTATGGAGTTTGAAAACACAGTGGAGCACTTCCTGTTATTACCACGTGACATTACAAGATTGGTAATGTGCAATAACAATTTAAAAAAAAAAACTCAGAAATGGTCATAATGTAAGTTCTTAAAACGGAGATTTGAGACACAGGAACAAGTGGAGTGTTAAAATTGACTCTCACAGAATTATTTTGAACGTTTTCCAATCTGTTCTAGAGTTAAATTAACATTTTTGGAAACGTTAAGTAAGTAACACGGGACCAAAGTTCTTATTTAACACCGAAATTAAGAGTTATATTAACCTTTTGAGAGTAAACAGATGATGTCCTGAAGTTGCCAAGTTTGCAGCTCCATTTTAGTTTCAGTTCAGTTAAAATGGGCAATTCCAGTGCTGAAATGATCCAAATCATTGCAGTGAAGGTGGATGGAGTTTGAAAACACAGTGGAGCACTTCCTGTTATTACCACGTGACACTACAAGATTGGTAATGTGCAATAAAAATTTAAAAAAAAACTCAGAAAAAACTAAATAAAACTCAGAAATTGTCATAATGTAATGGTCAAAAGTTCTTAAAACGGAGATTTGAGACACAGGAACAAGTGGAGTGTTAAAATTGACTCTCACAGAATCAATTTGAACGTTTTCCAATCTGTTCTAGAGTTAAATTAACACTTTTAGAAACGTTAATTAAGTAACACGGGACCAAAGTTCTTATTTAACCCCGAAATCAAGAGTTATATTAACCTTTTGAGAGTAAACAGATAACACTTTGTAGGTTATCTTGATTTAGCTAAAGAACCCACTTTATTTTAGTTAATTTAAGATGTAATTATGTACAAAACTGGTTCAAACTCACATTTTCTCTCAGTTTGAAGTGATGGGAGGTGCCAAATTAACACTAAGGGGAGTTGAATTAGCTTCAACCATAACAACTCTGGCAAATAACCCCAACTCAAAGCCTCATTAACTTTCGCATAGCTCAAATAACACTTTTTGTGCTAAAAACAACTCATCAAAATATATTTTACCCTGAAATGTGAACTCAGGGAATCGGCGTTTTCTTGTTTTTAGTGAAAAGTCATAACTGAAATGTAATAATAAACACTTTTTGATTTATGAGAACTTAAAAAGCGCTTTAGGACGTTTATCTTTCCATCTTCATCGACTCAGTTTTGCAGTTTTGTTCACCAATATTACACCATTTTCTGATGCTGGAGGAGTCGGAGTTCTTCTTTTGAACTAAAAACCCTCCGTTCCACCTTGTGATGTCACGAGGTGATACGGGAAAACCACTTTTTTAAACTTTTTGCACATGCCTTCGCTAGAATCGCTTAATTCTCTACCGATCCAAAGGCTATAATCAATTCCCATTATATCAAAATCAATAAAAAACACGCCTTTACATTTTTAAACCGTTTGCAGCAGTTCTAATCTTCGTCGTCACGGTAACGCTAACGACGCAAACAGTGCCCTTTATAATCCTGTCATGTCATGTTGAATAATTTGGTGTTTTGGAAATACCTTAAAACCCAGTTGGCATAATATTACCTACAAAGGGATCTCGCATCTGCCGGTGCATTAAAAAGATAAAACAATGGCAAAAAAAACTAAATCAGCCGGTGGTGTCGTCATGGTAACGCTAGCAACGCAAACAGGTTCTCGGAGGATAAAAACGCTTTCTGATTCGATTCGGTCTCATACTCCGAGAGCTGCTTTTACAAATATTATGTAGTACGGCAAAACAAACAAAAATCTGCGGGGGCAAGAAGCTGGCGCACCTGAAATAATTTGGCCGTTTATGGGATTTGTATGTAATTATAGTCTAAATTTGTTCAATGGAGCCATTTAAAAAGTTAAACACCGCACAACAACTCTTTGGCGCCAACGTACAGTCTCTCTTAAAGCTGCACTGCGTAATATTTCGTTTCCATCTTGAATGTTCCACGGTGCAGATTAAACCGAAGTCTATCCAAAGTGAGACAAGCACTACGCAACGTTACGGTTCAGATCTGCGGAAAGTCGGTCCCGTTCTGCCCCACGAAGGGAAAACGTCTAAATTCACCAGACTGTGAAACTGGGGCCCACGAAGGGAAAACGTCTAAATTCACCAGACTGTGAAACTGGGGGAAATGACTTCAAAGTTTCTGCTTGGTCCAGACAAAAGTATAATAGGAAAAAACTCCCAAAATTAGCAAATAATGAAGAAAAATGTTATGCTTTTTTGCCTTTACACGACTCTTTATTATTTGCACGTGATACAAAGGCAGAAAACAGTGACTTCCAAGGGTCAAAGATTAATTTTGAGCTCAATATTTTCCACGATATTTATTCACAAAATGACATCAACTCATTTTTGACCAAATATGTGTTAAAACTGACTCTTGCTGAATCAATTTTAACATTTCTTAGGGTTTCCAGGGAGTCCAATCAGCTTTAGAGTTAATTTAACATTTTTGGAGACGTTCGTTAAGTAACACTGGGTCAAAGTTCCTGTTTAACCCCTAAAATCAAGAGTTATTTAACATTTTGAGAGTAAATGTGTTTTCAGCTAAAGCAGGATAACACTTTGGAGAGTTATCCTGATAGAGATGTTTTATTTTTACGCTTTATTTTAGTTAATTTAGGATGAAATGATGGACAAAAATGGTTCAAATTTTTACGCTTTATTTTAGTTAATTTACAAAAATGGTTCAAACTGGGTTTCACTCACAGGAGTTTGAAGTGGTGGCCAAATTAACACCGGTGGAAGTTGAATTAACGTCAACCATATCAACTCTAGCAAATAACTCCAACTCGAACCAACATTTAACGTTCAAATTGTAAAAAAAAAAGAAATATTTGACCCTGAAATGTTAACCGTCCCGTTTTTGGAAGAAATTACTGCATTTTTACCCAATAGATATCCGAGTGGGTATGTTTAAAGTCATACCATGGGACATTCCGGGCAGAGCAATAACATCTCCATGGAGACAAAGAGGAGGCGGAGCTTCCACCTTAAAGAAAAAAGGTTGTAGCGTGTGATTTTTGCTCGCAAGTCTCCATTACTAACTTTTCTCAGAGTTTTTTCGCAAAGTTTGTCTCCATGGAGATGCCTGAAATGTT
>JACN01133522.1:0-13198 GCA_000787155.1 Scartelaos histophorus | reverse complement strand
AGGACTTAAGGACTAAACCAGGTCTAAAACAAGCACCAACACAAACAAGCCAAAATCAATCAAGATTTATTATTTAAATTGTAAAAAAATTGCACCAGTTCCCATCCATAATCACAGTACAAACCTGGCAAACAGCTCCTTCGTACAAATATTTATTTTAAACAAGAGGTGGCGCTATAACGTCTACAGATCCTATAATAACACTGTTGTTTTCATCAGAAGCAAAACCACAACATTAAAGACTATGTACCCGATTTTTCCTGCGTATCTGAGTAAAAAACAGATTGAAAAAGCAGCTCCTGAGGTCCTTTTGAGTAATCAGAAAGTGCGTGTTAGCATGGTAGTTGTTGTTCACAGTTGATTAGTAGATGATGGTAAAACGCTCTGTTCTGAACTCACAAGTTAAGTGAGGATCAAGAGTAAAAAAGAGGTACAGCGCATTTAACTTTATCAGCAAGAATAAAAAAACGATACAAAAATAATATTAAAAATCACGGAAACTCGTGAAAACTCGTCTATTCTTCAACTAAAGTGACATTTCTTCACATTTTACAGAGAATTTACTCAAAGCTGAACCTCGACCGAGACATTTAGGCAAGTTTAAGCGCATTTCGACCGCAAAATTCTGCAAAAATTCTGATTATCGTTACCATTAGTCGCCCAAATATACAAGACATTCATATTCACGAGACGAGACGAGACACGAGACAAAAGGAGATTTTAATATAATTCCTAAAATATCACAGTTCAGTTTCCAGTTTTAGCTTCACCCCGTTTTTATTTCTTTGGTTTCATATTTGTGTTTCCTTTCTAGTACTGCTTTTTGGAACTTTTAAAGATCTTGTGGCATTTTTTTCATTGTAGCACCATTTTGTACCATCCCTGATATTCTGAACTAAAACAAGAACTTTCAAAGTGCTACGCAGGGTGATTTTTAAAGCTGCAAAATCCACTTTTCAGAGTTTTTACCCGCGTTAAAGTGGTTTCTCCTTCTCATTTACTCCCTTTAAGTCGTATTTGGAGTGATTCGGGCATGTTTGAGTAATTTTATTCACTTATTTTCACGTCGCCAAATTGCCAATCAACCTGTTTGCCAATCAACCTCCTCCTCCAGTTTTATTTTTTTTATTCAGTGAAAACATGCACGATTTGACAGAGTCGCGTTGTAATTTTAGTGCAATTTTTTCAATCTGCAGATATCCATCGAAGGAGCCGACTCTTTGTTGTGACAACTTGTTTGCCGCTCCCGTTGGCACCACAGTTTTCTAACGCAGAAATCAGCGCACTTGGTTCTTTTATTCATTTCTTTTAGGTCAATATCGTGACTTAAAATGTGCAAATTATAACAGTAAGTGCGTTTATTTACACACGAGTATCCCGGTTATGAGTCTTATCCCAGTTGTGTGTTCAAATGCACTCAGAGACACCAGGAGACTCATATCACATGGAGCAACTTTGCGAAACTTAAGGCTTTTTAACGGGTTTCTAACGGCAAAAAAGACGACATATATTCAAGCAAGAACATGAGACTGTGGAGCTCTGTCGCAGCTTCAGTAAAAATCGTTTTTAACAGCTGAAAAATACGACAGTAACAGAAACGCACTTGTATTAAACTGCAGACTGGTTTATTTTGTTTCTAAGCATAAAATATTATTACTTAAAAAGTCCTAGTAGGAGTTTGAGTCGTTTTTAGTTTCGTTTTGTTTTTCTTATGCTGCATTCTGTTGTGCTCGGGATTCGGGAAAAAAATGATCTCCACCTCAGGGAAAAAGGAATCGAACGGCCAATCAAATCGCAAATGGAAACTCGGGCTAGTTTGGATCAGACCGAGTCGAGTGGGCGTCCAAGTTTTCCCGATTGTTGCAATGGAACAATGCAATGGAACAAATTTATAATGGATGTCGGAAGAACTGATTTACCGACTACCGACTTTCAACGGAACGCAGCATAACTTTGGTTCGCACATGCTACACAGCTCCAGTTTTGAAATATCAGGATAATGCGTCTACAATAGAGTATCCTGTATCCTGTATCCTCTGAGAGCCCAGTGAGTCTCCTGGTTTCTCATAACCGGGACACCGACATATCCAGGAGACTGAAGTCAAGATACATGGAAACTTATGGAAGATCATTTTTCCATCAGATTTTGAATTTATGCTGAAATTCTCACTTTTTCAATTTCAATTTTAGTTTAGTTTTAGTTTAAAAATGTCGCCTTTTAAATATTCAGTTTATGTTTCCAAGCCCTCAAATTCAAGAGTGCAAAATTCCAAGACAGAAGCAATCGATCCAGAGTGAGTGAGGAGGACAGAGGCTGTTTCCTATTGGCCGTTCTCCTCTGTGGGCGGGGTTTGAAGTTTTGATGAGGCTAATTCTGACCAATCAGATCGCTTCACCGCTCCATTTCCTGTTTGTTACTAAATTAGATTGGATCATTTTCGATCGATTGCTTCTGCCTTGGCATCTTGGATCATTCCTGCGAATTTTACACTCTGGATTTTGACCGTTGAATTTGGGGGCTTGAATGAATTTTGCTGAAGGTGAAATTTTTGTTTTGAATTTGAAACACTTAAAATTTCAGCAACTAAAATTCAGAATAAAAAGTTACAAAAATTCAAAGTGAGAAATTCAACGGCATGAAACATATTATCTTCCATAGACACTCACAAAACCAGGATACTCAAAAACCTGATCATAACCGGAATACTCAGTAATACGTTTAAATTATATACTAGAGCTTCGTCTTAGACACCTCCTCTGTTTCAAGTCCTGATTCAAAACCGAAACTTTAACATCCTTAATTTCTTCAATCGACAAATCCGACCCGGTGCCGTTTCCTGAACTCTCCGAAGCCGAAAAAGACATGGTACTTTTACTCGTGTACTCGTAAAGCGACTTCCTGAACGCGCTCTGGGTGTTTTTGTCCTTTTTGAACAGGATGACGTAACATTTGGGGAAAAAGTGGCAGCTGAGTATTCCGTAGTTGGAGATCAAGATCACGACCATCTCCACGGCGGGCAGGTACACTCCCGAAGTCGTGACGTAAATGGGAATGAAAAGCAGCCAGGAAATCAGATAGAGCAACATGCTAAACGTGATGAACCTGGCTTCGTTGTACTGCTGGGGGAGTTTGCGACACTTGAACGCGCAGACGAAGCAAACGAAAACCAGCAGCGCGATGTAGCCTAGCATGACGCCGAACGCGATGTACGACCCTTCGTGGCAGTTTTGGAGCAGCGTTGTGTTTTGGTTGATGACGTAGCTAAACGGGCTTTTTAAAACGAGCCAGCAGATGCACGTGACGACCTGCAGAGAGGCGCAAGCGCTAACGATAACGTACGGCTGGTAGAGTTTGTGTAGCACGTCTTGTAGCGCCGGGTTGAACTGGAACGCTAGCAGGATTTGAAGGGTTTTCACGAGAATACAAGCGACGCAAATCGTGAAGCTAATTCCATAAATAACTTGTCTAGCCTTGCACTGCAGGCTGGTGGGTCGACCGACGAATAACAAGGCGCTAATGAAGCTAATGATGAGGGAGTAGAGGATGACTTGGCTCAAGGGCCCCCCGGAGGCACGCACCACCGGAGTTTGTCGTCGGTGAAAGAACAGCGCGGACATGAGGAGCGCGAGTACGATCCCCAGCGCGGAGAACGCGACCAGGACGATCGCGAAGCCGTTGTTCCAGCTGAAGAAGAGCATTTCTTTGGGGATACAGGCCGCGCTGCCCTCTGGTGCCCACTCGCGCTCGGTGTCGCAGCTCAAACACTGGTCCATATCTGGAACAGGAGAAGCTCAGTTATGATGGGAAAGTGGCATGAACATTATTCCTGTATTAATCATCAAAACCCTTCACGCGCCAGTGCCTACCACACCCACATTAAG
Organism: Scartelaos histophorus; assembly: GCA_000787155.1. Taxonomy (NCBI): domain Eukaryota; kingdom Metazoa; phylum Chordata; class Actinopteri; order Gobiiformes; family Gobiidae; genus Scartelaos; species Scartelaos histophorus. The sequence goes on along the minus strand of JACN01133522.1, from coordinate 9,316 downwards.
CACATTCACTGTAGACTTTTAATTAAGATCCAGACGTCCCCATTTACCCCTGTCCCAGCAGATTTATACAAAAACATTGATTTGTCCTAATTTTATAAAAGCAATGTCCAAGGTGCCCTTATTTTTGAGTAATTTTATCTAAACTGGGTCTAAATCAGGCCTACCGTATTTTCCGGAGTATAAGTCGCCCTTGTTTGCATAGTTTGTCCGAGGGTGCGACTTATACTCGTTACTTGACTTGTTATTATATCAGTTTGTTTGTTATTTTCACTGGATTTAGTGATTTGGAGTAATATTGATACTTTGGTAAACTTGTTCGCATGTTCTTTATGCTATAGTTATGTGAATAATTGTTAGTTTGCTACGTGAACATACCAGACACTTCTGACAGTTCGTTGTCTGTGCGTCGTGCAGCTGAATGTGTTACGTTAGCATACGTGCACCTATTCACGCTGTTGTTCTTTAATCTGTTATTTTAAATTGCATTTCAAGATGAAATGTCTATTCTTGGTCTATGGATTTTAAATTCCCTCCCTTACACTCCAGTGCAACCTATATATGTTTTTTTCTTCTTTATTATGCATTTTTTGGCTGGTGCGACTTATTCTCTGGAGCGAATTATACTCCGGAAAATATGGCAAACTAAGACTTAAAGAGGACTACATCAGGACTAAACCAGGACTAAATCAGGTCTAAACCAGGACAAAAACAGGACTGTCACAATTTTTGACTAATCAAATCCTCGCCAACAGTAAAGATTAACATAAATTATCATCTTTTTAGCCAAAATACAGAAAACCGAGTTTACAAATGACCATAAAGCAAAAAACTGCAGCGTCAGAAGTCCTGCAGATTATGACAATGACAATATCATGAGAATGCACAATGTTACACGCTCTTTTTATTTATACCAACCATCCCAACCTGGGTGTGTCCTAGTTTTGAATTTTGAAAAACTCACACCCTAAATTAGGACAATATGATTTTAGGTCAACCTCCAGCTACACTGGGACAATATCTGAAGCAAAACTATTTCAGTTCAATTAAATGAAGGTCCAGAAAATGAAGCTAAACAAAACTATTAATCAGCATTTGATTTTTAAAAAAGAAAAAGACACACTGGTGGAACTATGTGTCTGTAAACAAGTCAGTGTGTTAATGTAAGTGTGGTTACTCTGTGTTCTCTCCAGTTTCTGTTTTGTCATTTAGGCTCCTAATGGATCATCTTATAAATATTAGCATACTGGCTATCGCTCTTGGATCTGGGGCTGCGACACATCTTCTCTCTAAAAGGTTTGTCCAGTTGACAAAACTTTCTTTTATTTTAATATCGAAAACAAATATTTGGTTTACCACAGCACCTGCTTGTCTCTATAAAGATAGTGTTAGGGTTAGTTTTGGGCCATTTTGTGGTACATTTCAGGCAAAACAACAATATCTCCTCCATGGAAAACAGAAGGCTTCAAACCCACAACCTAAAAATGTAAATACTGCCACTTTGAGTTCTGAGTGAGCTTTTAGCAAAATTATAATGGTCCATCTTCAAAATCTGACCAGGAGTTGTTTTGTTTCATTGGCACATGGTCAAGTAACTCTTTATTCTGTCTGTCTACATCTCCCAAGCTCAAACTGCTCTGTTCCACCTTGTGATGTCATAAAGTGGTAGTTTTGGTGGTAAAGTGGCGCTTTAATGTCCATCTCACCGGTGCTGTTGGAGAAGTAGTTCTCAGTACAGTTGATGCACTCGTAGCAGCAGGTGTGTTGTCCCTCGGCCGACTTCTTAAACTGACCTGGAGCGCAGCTGTTGGAACATCTGGACACTACGCCCTGAGAGACACCAAACACACGAGACATCAGACACACCGTCTGAGCACTGAAATGAAAATGTAGTATCGTCTAATTCTCCTTTACTTTGCTTATGAAATCTCACTGAGGCTAGCAGTTATACAGGTCAAGTTTCATTTGGAAGTATCACAGCAATCAAAGAGCCAATCCGTGCACATTGAAGGCAAAACCCCTTTGTGCCTGCACCGCTGGTTTAGCAGAGAGTGGGTGCTTATTAACACTGTCAACCAAACTGTTCCTACAGCCAGCGTGTTTGACCTCGGGGCAAGAAGGCAAATGACTTGTGTTAAGGTTAATAATGTAGAGTGGGTTTAAAAGGTTTAAAATCAAAATGATGAGCCAGAGTCGATGGACCCAGAAGTGCCCCATACACACTTTGTGAGTGGATTAGCCATGTCAGTTTATATGTATATATGCAGAAACCTGCCTGTCTCCAGGGAGTTCTGTTTCTTTGTCTTGAATGTTCCACAGTGTGGAACATTCATGTTCAATTACAGGTGTTTTTATTGGGAAAATATACAGAAAAAAACTGATCTGACCTGTAACTTGGCCAGGTGGTGCCACTTTCATGTCTCCATAGAGATTGCAGGTTAGTTTATTTCATATTGTGGAACACTCAAAATGCAGTTACATAGTGTACCTTTAAAGGGTCTAAAAATGGACAACAACTCTTGAAGTTCCAATGTATAAATCTGTTAGTTTGCTTCCCTATTCAAATTAAGGAACACTACCCCCCAAATCAACCATAAGTATAGCTACAAGAAAAAAAACACTAATATGCATTAAATTATTTAAACAGTCTGAATAATGCATATAGGTCCTTTCATTATTTTTAATTATCCACAAGTTTGTACTGACAGAGGATTGGTCATAGACCTCTGCATTTAAAACACCCAAGCTGATCACTGACCAACAGGAACGACTGTGTCTCTATTAACTGCACAGTTCTAGTTTAACCTCTTACCTGAAGAACTGAGAGGGGGTTGGCGCCCCCTCTGGTGAAGATGAAGCTCTGATTTTGGGGTTGATACTCGGCCACTGTCTCCTGGACAGTAGCTCCAGCCTGGACCCTCCACAGGCTCACGTCGTAACCCAGATTGATGTCTCCTCTCTCGTCAAATCTGCACAGTGTCCCATCCAGCTCTAAGTCCTCCATCCACAAGGCCTCAAGCAGCTACACAGAAAATGTCTGAATCACTTTATATACTTATATTTTATTTATTTATTTGTATAATTCTTCTGCCAATAGGGATAAAAAAAATAAAATCCTCCATTGCCGTTGTGGCTTATGCGGAGCAGTGAGCACCAGAGTGCAGCACTAGTGAGTTAGTCCTGGTCATTACTACCACAGCTGGATGATTGTACCTATGGTGCATGTTTTGGGTGGATGGGGGAAACCGGACTACGAGGGAGGGGGGAAACCTTCCACTCAGCCAGCCTGTCCCCTTCTTTATCATTTTCTTCTGCTTTTGAACAGAAAGGCGCAGACTTCACTCTCTACAGACTTCTTCCAGCTCTTCTGGGAGATCCTAAGGTGTTCCCAGACCAGCCAAGGGACACAGTCCCTCTAGTGTGTCCAGGGGCCTCCGGATCAGATGCCTGAGCTACCTCACCCTAACTCTAAGAAAGTGCCGAGCAGCCCTGAGTAAACTCATTTCGACCAACTTTTGGTCATTACACAAAACTCAACACAGACATGTAGAACATAGAATGAGCTGTAAATGGAGAGCTTTGCCTTTGACTCATTCTTCACGACCGATACAACGACCACGGCACTGCAGACGCTGCACTGATCTATCCATTTTCTTCCAGTTATCGGGTCACAAACAGCAGACTAAGCAGCAGACTCCCAGACTTCCTTCACCCAAGGACACTTCTTCCAGCTCCTCTGTGGGGACCCAAGGCATTCCCAGGCCAGCTGAGAGACATAGTCCCTCCATCATGTCCTGGATCTTACCCCGGGCCTCCTCCTGGTGGGACATGCCCGGAAAACCACCCCAGGAGGCAGCCCGAACAGATGCCACCTCATCTTAGTCCCATGGAGGAGCAGAGGCTCTACTCCGAGCTCCTCCTGTGTGCCCAAGTCTTTAAGGAAACGTCCGGCCGCTCTGTGGAGGAAGCTCATTTCGGTCGCATGTATCCGTGATCTCATCCTTTCGGTCATTACCCTGAGCTCATGACCATAGGTGAGAGTAGGAACATAGGCTGATGGTAAATTGACTTTTGGCTCAACCATAACGGTCCTATACAGTGACCGCACCACTGCCGACACTGCAACTGTCAATCTCACGCTTCGTCCTTCCCTCACTCGTGAACAAGACCCTGAGATACTTGAACTCCTCCACTTGAGACGGGACTCTCCACCACTTGTAGAGGGCGCCACCTTTTTCTGGTTGAGAATCATGGCCTCAGATTGGAAGGAGCTGATTGCAGTTGTATCACACTCTGCTGGAGACCAAGCGTCTTCTTTCTTATAGTTCTTTATTTCAGCGTTCTTACCTGCCAGGGTTGTACAGCTCCCGGGGTTTTGCAGTCGTTATGGGTACACATTTTCACAGCAGCATGAACAATGGCGAGCACGGCCATCTGCACTGTGAACACGGCGTCTGCGTGAACCTCTGGCCTCAGGCTCCTCCCTTCACCTGCACACAACAGGAAACAACAGCATATTTGATTGTGAACCAAGAGTTTACAGTTTTATAAAGACGATATGGGTTTTTTATGTTTAGGGGACTAAGTAGAATTAAACTTTAACACGTGTTCCGTTTTGTTGATTGTAAAATGCAATACTCATCTAAAATGGTGTAATAACAGAAACAGATTCTTCCTGTTCAAAAATGACTCAGATGTCGAGCCTTCTCATAGCTGAGTTACACCAAAACAAGAAGCATTTTAATTAAGGTTTTTATTGTTGGAAAAATGGCTACCAAGCGATGTGACATGGAGTCTCAATTGTCATGTCTTGCCATAACTGCAAGTAAATACAGTCTCAAAGGCAGCACAAAACAGGGTGTGTGATGTGGTTGGGGGTCAAAGACTTACTGGAGTTATACCTGTGCCTGGAATGTTCCTCTGTATGACTTAAATGCATTTCCTGTCCTTATTCAGCCACTGTATTTTATATAACAAACACTTTTTCTCTACCTTTTTCTGCATTTATCATGCTGTAAAACCTCTTCAACTCCGGACTGCTCTCTGTGCCTTCTCCCTTCCCCGACACTTCCTCTCTGGACAGGAAGTTGAGGAAGTGCTCCATTTTTCCCCTTTTGAAGTGAAATCCCACCACGTGTCCGATCTCCTCCACGTTTTTAAGGTCCATCGAAGACCAACCGTCACTCGCGATCCAAACTCGTCTCATTGCTTCCACACTATTGCCCGCCGCTAACGTTTGCTTCTTCAACTCCTCGAAAAGATACTGCATGATGGTCGGTGTGGCGAAAGAAACAATCACTTTCACTTTCGGATTATTGTAGATGGTTAAAGCAGTTTGCCGAATGGCTGCGTAGATGTTTTGGTTGCTGATAGATCCTGGGAGGACGGATTTAAAGGCGACACAGATTTGCTTCTCTGAGCTTTGCCAGAGGAAGCTGTCGAGAGCCGAGCGTCCATAGTCTCCGTCCATGGTGACCACTCCCACCCAGCTCCAGCGAAAAGACGAGAGGAGGTTCACCATCGCCCCCGTCTGGTGCTCGTCATTTGGGATGGTGCGCAGAAAGGAGGGAAAACGAATCTTGTCGCTCAAAATGGAAGCGGTGGAGGAGTAGCTGATCTAAGGGAGAAGATGAGGTTTTAAAATGGAGGCACTGCTAAATGTATGTAGTATTATTATGAATGTATGTATGTACAGTATGTAAAGTTGTTTATTTATGTATCAAAATAGTTCCACTGACATACTGAATCTTATTAGTCACCACAACTGACCCTAACGTTATTAGACTTGTTGCTCCCGTGGCAGTGAAATGGCTGACTGCTTTTATGTCTACCTGAGTCTAATTTTAATATCATATTATGGGATTTTAACCAACTAAGAAGTGCAGCATGTGCATTTCAAAGAGAGAGATTTTGTGAAATAAGCTGTGTAAGAAGCTAAGGCTAAGGATCTAACTATGGTGGCTTTTTACACCATATGTGGCAGAAGACCTTCCAGAGGAAACACTTTGGAGGAATGAACCATTTCACCACCAACTGGTTCACCTGGTTCCCCCTGGAGTGACACTGTAGGACACAGAGGAGGGAAACTTTTGGCTCTTCCTCTCCTCGAACTACCCTGACACAGATCTGCTGCCCGCCCTGATCAGTCCTCTGGTTACACTGCACTGAGACACAAAGGCCACTGAGGTGTGCAATGGGAAAGTTACTGCAGCAAAAGGTGAATTTCCTTTGAGATCAATAAAGTAAAACTAAAAAAAAGCTAGATTTTCATTTGAGCAGGTATTGATACTATAAAAGTCCCATTCACAGGAAAGACATTTCCTGAAAACCTTTAGAATGATCTTGAGCTGTATCAGTATAAGAGCACATGGACCTAGGATACGCCCATGGACACAGACATAAGATCACATGGTAATATAAAATAAAGTACTACAGTTTAATGTTGAAAATGACTTGTCTAAAGAAAGAGAGTTAATTAACATTGTCAAAGTTTGGAATTTTACTATTGTGACATCAGCATCTAATAAAGTATCTAGTTTTGCTAACAGCAACTGCGACTGGGAGCCTATAACATATTTTAAAAACAACAGACCTTCACCAAATCACCTGGAGGATACCTATACAGACACAGGGAGAAAACGCAAAGTCCCTACAGAAAGGCGATTGTCTGTCAATGTACAGAGCAATACTGAGTAATCCCATGATCATATACAAGATACAAGTGTTTTTCCTTCCACACTGCAGATGCGTGCTCATGTGAAGTACCTGCGGGATCATTCTGAGCGTGAGCCGTCTGGCGATGGCAATGGACGTTTCTGACTGAGTGGCTCCGATCAGGGCCATGATGGGCTGCCTCCTCACTGTGGGAACAAGTACACAATAGTATTTTGCTGTAAATACTACTACTAATACTAGTACTTCTACAACCACAACTACTGTGCAATAAAGGACTGCCTCCTCACAGTGAACACAGCTACCCTGAAGTATTTTCAATAAAAGGACTAATAGCAGGAGCCAAATGAACTGAGCATTCACCCAAAGTTTCATTACAGCTATTATCACTACATACTGTTGTTGTGTTCTTGAGCAAGACATCTTAACTATGTATGAATGTAGTGAGTGATTAAGTGTATCACTGAATAGTAGTATTAGCAGTATTAGAAGAAGTAAGTAGTTTTAAATAAAACGTATCTGTATCTTGGTGTGCTGTAGTAGTATGAAATCCATACCTGTGTTAGTAGTATTTGCAGTAGTAGTATTTGCAGTAGTAGTATACGCAGTAGTAGCATTAGCAGTAGTGTTATCACAGTGCGTCTCCTCTTGGGTGAACTCCTCCGTGACCCTGAGAGCTATGCCCACATCAGAGCAGGAGTCCCTGATCCACAGGCCCAGAGTCAGGTTAGCGTTGGTTAAAAGAGGGCCGGCGTTAGCCCTCTGCACCGCGTCCACCATCGCCAACGCACGGATCGCACCACGGTCCTGAAATCTGAAACATAAAACAAATAACAGATGATTCAAAAGAGGACGCACTTCAAAGGTTCTGTATTATGCTATTTTCTGACTGATTTTGTTATATTGTTTGCACATCACAAACAGACCTGGACTTGTGTTTTGTTTCATTCACACACGTTTAACACACAAATCCTACAGAAAACACTCTGTTCTACCTTGTGATATCATGTGGTAAATCAGGAAGTGCTCCACTGTGTTTTTAAACTCCACACACCTTCACTAGAATCATTTGGATGATTCCAACCCTGTAAATGCCGATCTCTACTGAACAAAAGGTAAAAGGAGCTGAAAATGACTAAAGTACATCACAAGGTGGAACAGAGAATTTTAAGCTTTGGAGATGCAAACAGACAAATAATAAGAGTTAACGACAAACATATGTGAATGAAACAAAACAATAAGATGGAAGAGAACAAGATAGAAGAGAACGGTAACCAGGCGTCCCTATTTAGTCTTAGTTTTTTAGCCCTGTCCCAGCAAATTTGTCCAAAACCAGTGATGTCCTGCAGTTTTACAAAAGATATGTCCAAGGTGTCCCTATTTTGAACAATCTGGGGCAGCATATTATCATTTGTTTAGATAAAATACAAATGTGCTTGGGGAAAAAAAAAAAAAAACACGACAGAAGTCCTTCAGATTATATGACACTATTTTATTTACACCAATCACTCCAGCGCGGGTGTGTCCAAGAAAGAACTGACTTAGTTGGAACTACAACAGGAAGCTAGCCAACATTAGTCATCAGATTAAAATAACTGATCACAAACATGTAAAAATGTGTTGTTTCAATCCATTTTGTGTTTTCAGATGATTTAAAAGTGTTTGCTAATGTGTGCTTTGCAGTGGGAAGTAATTAGACTCAGGACAATCAAGGCAAGCAGTGGTTGCCCAAAACACTCTAAAATCATTGTGTGTCAAAATTCAAATTAAATTGTTTTGAATTATATCCAAATAATCCCGTTATAATAATTCTGTTATAATTCTTTCACTTCTGTCCTTTACAACACTCTAATGGTCACTGAGCAAACTGCAGCAGCCGCGGTTCCAAACGTGAGCGCGCTGTGCTAACCATATTATAGATCCATGGTTCTAACGCAGAGCTGTGTTTAAGGGGACGTTTGTGACACATCAGGCTGTAGTGCACCTGTCTGATCTGTGCACCTGTCTGACCCGTGCCCCTGTCTGACCCCTGCACCTGTCTGACCCGTGTCCCTGTCTGACCCGTGCCCCTGTCTGGCTCCTGTCGTCTTCATGTACCTTTTGTGCAGTGCATTACACATGTGTAGAACTGTCATAAATCATTTCTGTGGTTTCTTGATGTATAATAACAAATACGTAGATAACAATAGTCCTGAAGGCTCAGCTGCATAAATAAATCGTAGGAGTAGAAAAAACAGACCACAAATAGTCCTGTTTGTACAAAGATGGTGTCAAATACAGTCCAATATATACAAATATTAATGAATTCTATGGTCTAGGCTTCTCTGATTAACCAGAATGGCTCAGTATACAATGTGAGTTAAATAAATATACTAATCTGAAATGCAGTTGGTATAAAAAGTGGTGTTAGTAAAGCGTTATCGACTTAAATATTGATGTGCACCCAAAGTCTGCTTGCCTATCCATAAAAGTCACCGCACGCTGCTGATGCATTGTGTCTCCTTGGTAACTGATAAACATTCTGCAATAAACTTACATGTCGAACAGCCCCAGAGTGAAGCCACTGCAAAAGATCAATATGTCTCCACAGTGAGAGATACAGGATTATATCCATACGCCATACAACTGTACAGCAGCTCACCTTTAT
>KN501043.1:46161-61550 GCA_000787155.1 Scartelaos histophorus | reverse complement strand
GAACCGAGAATTTCTGTTTGGTTTTAACTTGTGAATGCGTTTGTTGTTGTGGTGTTTTCAGGGATGCCTCAAGAGTGAAGCAGCTGGAGGAGAAGCTGACAGCCGCACGCAGAGTCCTGGCCCAGCAGAAAGCCCAGGAGCAGTCCATCCAAAAGGAGCACAAGAAGGCAGACACACACAAGAAAATGACTGAGTTTTAAAAGTACACTATGTAACTTTATGGTTGAGGGTCCATCAGCTGCTTGTTTCTATGGATATGTCAATGCTCTGCCTGGAATGTTCCACAGTATGATATTAAACAACCCTACCTTATATTTATTGAATTATAGCTGGTTTTATAGCTCAAAATACCTAAAAAAAATACTCAACAGATCTGACCTGTAACTTGGTCTGGTTTGGTCTCCATGACGGTAGAAAGGTTCCAGGTACCATACTGTGAAACATTTAGGGCAAAGCAATAACATCTCCATGGAGACAAGCTTTTAATGGAGCCTCTACCAGAAAAGTTACACAATATACCTTTAAGGCATGGTTTCTGGCATCTAAAGACTCAAACATGAACTGATCACGAGCCTGCTGCCAACCAGAAGTTTTGGTTATGAACGATGGATTATGGATTTGACGCTGAAGGTCAAAGAGCGCCTTCTGTCTTATATTTTAAAAGACTCACCTGTACCTTGTTTTTTAAGTGTGTTTTGTTTATCATTTAAATATTTCAAATGAGTACTGCCTAAGACTCCCTTTGTATTTCTTTATTATTAATATTCTTTACAGATTTCACAGTTCAGAATCACTTTTTAAAGTAGCTTATATTACACAATACAACAGCAGGTAGAAGAGAAGACAGCGTGCAGTCACAATCAAGGTTGGAATTCAAACAGCTAATCAGATTAATTGCCTGTAACTAATTAATTATTGGAATAAATAAGTGTAGCTATATGGCAGAAGAAAACATACATTCATAGTGTGTTTTTTTTATTATTATTTAATTATTTTTGTCTGGAAGTTTACTCCACTGAGATGATGTCCTCCAGCATCCCCAGTTCAGACTCCACTGGGACATACTGACACATTGATTAATTTAAATGTGCATTGTGTAATTTTTCCATTGGAGGGTTCGTCAAATGCTTTTTGCCATGGAGATGTTATAGCTTTATCTGGAATGTTTCACAATATTAAAACTTTCTATCTTCATGGAAACCAAACCAGACCAAGTTACAGGTCAGATCTGTGGAGAGGCAACCCCACAGAATCACAGCAATGACATATCCATAGAGATAAGCTGGTGACAGACCCCCAACCAAAAAGTTACAAAGTGCACCTTTAAAGAGAGACAGATTAATCACTCTAAATACTCGTTAGTTGCTACCTTAGAATAAAGTTATTTTAAAGGTTTATTTTTTTTTGTATGCAAACATAATTCTATATTTAGTTTAACGAATATTCATTGCCAACAAATTAATCAGTTAATCTTTTTGAATAGAACAGGCAGGAGTAATGTACTTGATTCCTTCCAACTGAAGAGAGCATAAAGGGAAAAAAGGACTTGTCAAAGTAAAAAAATGACAACTTTTGAACACTTGTCCTGACTGACTATTGTTTCTGATAGAAGTTTGCTTTTATCAGCCTAACTTAGTTTGAACATATCTGAACAAATACTGCTAAGTAGACTGGTACATTTCTCTACCCATGCATCGCTTATTTCCTTATTTTTAACAGGTTTAGAGGCCTATTAAGATCAGAGCTAACTCCAAGACTGTCCAACTCCAACTTTTGCTATTATATTGTCGCTTTTCTAAAACGTTAACATTCTGTAGCCTTTGTACATTTGTTATAATGAGATAATGTATTAGAAAAACAAGGAAGGCATCTCCCCAAAGTTTAAGACCTCATCTGAAAATGATTAGCTGTTGATGCACTCGGGACAGATTATTTTTAAAAATAAAAATAAATTCTGTAAATGTGAGGATTTTTTAAACTGCTTTCACCCCACACACTAATTGGATTCTGACAAAGCTTAATATGACAGGCCAGGCAGTAGTCGGGGAGAGAGTGTAGGGAGCAGTGTTAAACGGGTTCATTGTGTGTGCAAAAGCATCACTGTCCCTGGCTCCTTTTTCTTCTATCTCATTTTTCACCAATTAAAGGCAGGCACTGGGCTAACGGAGCTCTCTTTATATTTCAAACAATGGTGGAGCAGGTGAACACCAGCACAAGCAATTTAAGTTCACTGCCAGTGGTGGATTTTATAGTTTTTTTCTTTGAAGTGAAACGTAACTTGGCTCTGAAAAATGAAGCTGGCTTTAAAGTGAATCATCATGCCAAGTGGAAGTTAGTTATGTGTGGACAGGAAGCTCTATAGAGTCTTTGAAACTTCAAGCGTTCCAAGAAAAAAAATAGTGGGGCTCAAACTAGAACCTGGAATTTTCAAGTTTGCTCTATTAGATGAGCCACAAACCTCTATTATAAAAATATACAGTGCTTGGCCAAAAAAAAAAAGGTCACACACTCACATTTCGTTGGCTTTGATTATGATACACATTGTGGCATTGTTTCGATAAGTTTCTGCAAGATTTATTTCCATCCAATGCTGCATTCATTTTTCAAAAAGATCTTGCACTGATGATAGAGTCTGACCACAGCACAAACTCTTCTCCAGCACATCCCAGAGATTCTCAGTGGGGTTAAGGTCTGGACTCTGAACTGTCTGAACCACTCTTTGACAATCTGAGTTAAAATCTAGAGTTAAATCCAGGTAGCAACTTTTCTTTTTTTTTTGGCCGGGCAGTGTATTCACAGTCTACTCATTCGTGCCCTTAGTATTTCTGCAAGAATGGTCTTTCTTACTATAGGCTCTATTCACGCTTACTGTAAGACGTTTGGAAATATGTGGATGACAACTGGGCATGTGATAAAACTGTGGATTCAGCAGCTCTGTCTTCATAACCTGCCAAAGCTTTCTATGAGGGAAGTGACTCTAATCGTATCTTCCATGTCACTTACAGACGGCTGGTTATAACTGTTCATCTGCCAAACATAACAGAACACTACAATGACATCTTTTATTAGTTTAAGAGAAATTATAGTACACAACTTCACAGGCAATTTATAAAAGGAAAAAAAACAATGCAATGACATCTAGATGGAGAAAACTTGGCCATTTACTCAGTTTTTCCAGAATTTGCCCAAGTTATTCTCTCAAAAAGGCTTAAAGAAGTCATTGTCTGTATGTTTCCAAATGTCTCCTGGTTTTGTGATAAATGTGTGAATAGGGCCCATTATTGCCATTCTATTCTTGAGTTTCAGAGTGATGAAAATCTAGTATTGTTGCCAATGCCATAGAAACTAAAAATACAATCTATCTTTTGAGTGGTCAAAGTAGTCAGCCATCTACAAACAGGAAGTAGACACTGGTCTTCTATGTTGTGGCAATACTATTTCAGTTTCTAGCTCATTTGTCCACTGATCTAAAGGCGATTCGAATCCCACTGTTCCGTGTGAATGTTTGATGTAAATTTCTTTGAATGGGAAAGTGCTTTAGTGTGACCAATGAACATGTGACCATATGTTTACAAAAACTTCATAAAATGGTGCCATTGTTCAGCTCCAAAGATGTGATTTTTGTCAACTGTAGGACCATAAAATTAAAAAAGGCAAGTTTGTGGATACAGCCCTAATTGAACTTAAAAGTAAAATTCAACATTTGTGGAGTATACGACATTTATTCCAAAAACAGTGAACCTCTCATCTCACAGAGCATGTTTGACTCCCATTGGGACCCTCATACTGATATGTGCAGTTCAAATATGGTTCCATGTAAGGCTCTTTTAAATGAAGTAAACATGGTTGCTACAGGAGGCGTCATCTCAGGATCTGTTTTTCCTTGGTGACAACTCAGCAGGAGGTCTACGTGCAACTCCAATTAAGTCAGGCTATGCTTTATTAAACATTATCATTGACAGACATCTTCATACCTGTCATGTTTTAACCACCAGCTGTGCACCAAAGCATCAATGAATTCTGTCTCAAACCAGTTTAAATGTGTCTTCCTCCACACTGAGATTGTATCCAGAGGCGGCTCTAGATCGTGAGCCTTCAAGGGGAAGATGGGCCAATTTCTCTGCACTCACTGCTATTTGAAAATATTTGTTTTATAGTGGGCACATAGACTGTATAAAGGAATGGACGGAGCAAATGTGTGTTCACCCATAGTGTTCAGCTCCAGTCAAATAAAGCTCACGATTCTAGTGGTTATAGGGGAGCATTTGGAATTTATTTACGGACAAAATAACTAAATAAAAACCCCAGGATCATGTAGAGAAAACGATGTGGCTCACTGCAGTTACAGAGGGAGGGGGGGCAATATGGAAAAGAGTCATTTATCTAGGGATTGTCCAACTAAGAAGATCCTAAATTATCTTTGCACTTTTGTAAAAAAAAATAACAAAATGTATTTATATCAGATATAAATAGATAAGTTGTTACATACACCCATATTTTTAGCCTAATTGCTCTTCTATTGCTATTTTAATATGATGAGTAAATTCGCATTTTTATATAGCGCTTTTCCACCATCAAGAATCTCATTCATACACTATTGTACACAGACACTGGGGGCAAGGCGGGTTAAGTTTCTTGCCCAAGAGCATAATGACAATATTTGGATGGAATCACACCAGCAACTGCTCATCCAATAATGTTAAGTTGTGGGCAGGAGGATTGGAATCGTTAGCCTTCACATCTACCCCCCCAAACCCCTCTTCTTTAGGGGCATGTTGTATTTTGCCTGGAGATGCCTTGTTCTCTTCAGCCAGATCTTACCTTGATCGATCCTCTGCAGCTCCCGGTTTGTATGTCTGAGTTTTTTGACCAGAGGAGGAGTGAGACCTTTATAGAGTTTTGAAGTCCATCCCTCACATCCATTCGTCTCTGAGCAGCACTGAAGGCGGCCGCACTAACCTCTGCGCTAAATAATAAATTGGTGGTGTAGAGCCAGACATGTGCAGGAAACACCTCAGAGTTTTTAAACTTTCTCTGCCTCAAAGGTTGAAGTCGTGAGAGTAATTATATTGCTGTCTTGGGGTGGATTGTACGTTTGATAGATAAGCCTTTGTAATACGCAGACAAGTGATCTGAATCTGACATTATGGCCTCACTCACTCACCACATTCATACCAGGAAAGTTGGTTGAAATTAGAGATGTACCAATCCAAATGATGCTTGTACAGACACTGATATTTGTATTTCATTTCCTTAAACAAACATAAAATAATAATAAGAAAAAAAAATCAACTGCTGTAGCGAGATGTGATTTATCTTAAGTAATTACTGAAGAGCTTTGTGTAAATAAAATTCAAGATAAAACTTTCTGGATCTAGACCCAGTAAATTCATTACATTGATTTAAATGTCAAACCAGGATATTGATTTAATTGATTTCATTCAGCAAATTTCTTTCTTTTTCCTTCTTTTTCTTTTTTCATTCCCTCATCACACCTGAAAATTGGTTTATTTTTAGTAATCCTAAGTCTCTGTGTCTGAGCATGAAACATTTCCTGGTTCATCTCCACCTACTGGCCTCTCCTACTCCAGGAAGACCGGTCCCAAATAGAATAGCTGCTGTCGTGAAAATAGAGATTTAATGTAGTACTGAATAGCGGGTTTGTTTTATGCCACAAGCAAAACATGTATTGTATAGAAAACATATCACTTTCACCATGTTGCCGCCGTTCGTGTAAACTGAAAAGCGCCCATCTTGTAAGCCTAATGGAAATTTCATGTTTCATGCTCGCGAACCATTAGAAATCATGACCAAGGGACTCCAAAAATCAATACAAGATTTTTTCATATAAGCTTTAAAGGAAAACACATCAGAAACAGCTGCGCCCCTGGAGAAATTTTGCTAACATGGCTAAAGCAGCATCATGTTTATCATAAAATCTATAGCTTTTCAATATCATTTTCACTCAGTGGCAGTGGTGGAAGGCAACAAAGTACAAAAGTAAAAGTAGAATACTTAAGTACAATTTTTTGGTATATTTTGGTAAAAGTATATTTTACAGTGAATACTTTGTACTTTTACTTCACTACATTTGAGGCTATGTATCTCTACGTCTTTATGGTTGAGACAATTTAATTTGAGTTAATTTCTCAACTTTAAGCAAACCAAATGCACAAAAACCAGCCCCTCTGGAGGAGTTGGGTTCCAGAGCCCAGGCTGTGCGTGGAGGTCAGGACGACTGTATCTAGCCGGTAACACTCGACCTCCTGCACAAGCTCAGGCTCCTCCCCCCCAGCGAGATGACCATGTCCCCAGAGCTCGTCTCCATGTCCAGAAATCCGGTCATCGAGGCCCCAGCCTTCAACTGCCGCCCAGATCTCTCTGCACCGGCCCCACATGGATCCTCCTGCAGGTGGTGGGCCCACGGGAGGACGGCCCCACGTCACTCCTTCGGGCTCTGCCCGGCTGGACCCCGTGGGGCTCCAGGGTGGGGCCCTTATAGCAACAATCCGGGCGACGTTACTGGCCTCTGTATGTTGTTCTTAGTCTGACCCGTCCCCCAGGACCTGTTTGCCTTGGGTGACCCTACCAGGGCCATGAAGCCCCCGACAACAGATCATTCGGGCGCTCAAACCCTCCACCACATTAAGGTGGCGGTTCAAGGGACACTAAATAATACTAAACTAAATAATAAGTATCCACGGTAAAATTAACTCCAGTAAAGTACAAACACCTACAAATTTTACTTAAATATTGTACTTTGTTGACCTTTGTTGTCCTGAAATAGGTAAAAGGTCGCTGAAGATTTCCATAGTAATGTGCAACATAAGTGCATAGTTATAAAAGTGATGACCATCAGCACGGCAATATTTCTCAGTATCTCTCGGGTGAATGGGACGCCAGTAGCCAGGGCTGGCGAGCTCGGGCTAGATTGAATTCTTGGTGGTTGCTTGTGTGAAGTCTCCAGGGCCCTTGCATGTCCTGCCTGGAGAGAGGCACCCGCTCTTGTCGTGTCTATAAAGTGGCAGCACTTTTAAATTGCCCGTGACTGGGGGGGATCACATTGCGTTTTGCTGAAGGAGGGGAAAATGCACTGGAATTGTTGGTCTAATGGCTTCCCGTGGGGGTTCCGGTAGCTCACACCTTAACCCATTTAGAAGGCTCAGGTATAGAAAATACATTGCCATGCTTACAGAAATAGCCTGTGCATTTCACATTCATAGTTTTATAAGCAGCGTTCTCGTGTAGAGACTGTGATGTGACCTGTTAGGGTGCTTTGGTGGATAATAAGTGTTTGAGTGGTGGGATTATGTGTTTTAAGATGTTGTGATTGGAGATTTGATTGGAAGACCACCTCTGCAGATGTTCCTCATAACATATAAAGGTTTATGGGTCATGGCCACGTCTACACTGTGTTTGTAGTCTGTAGCTTCATGAATATAAAATGTAGAGAAAAACTCAGAAATTGGCCCATATATTACTCACTGTCAAGGTCGTCATAAGCAAGACTGGGCCTGGTTCGTTTTTGGATGGGAGACCACTGGGAAAATAAGGTGCCACAGTGGGGTGCCAGTCGCAAAACTTGTCCTTAGACAAGGTGCTCCACCCACATTGCCTAGTATGAAGGTGGTGTGTGTGTGTGTGTGTGAGTGTGAGTGATGGCGGGGGTTGGTGGTCGGAGGGGCCGATGGCACAGATTGGCGGCCTTGCTTCCATCATCGTCTACCCCAAGGCACCTGTGGTTGCAATATTACCTTGGCGTTGCCAGTGTGGGGTGAATGTATCATCCTCTGTAAAGGGTCTTTGAGTGTCCAGAAAAGTGTTATATAAAACTAATGCATTATCATTATTATTATTGTTATTGTTAGTAGTATTATTAGTATTATTTTTAGTATTATTGTTCTTTATAATGTTGATGTATATATGAGGGATGTTATTATAATATATACTGTATAATATGTACTATACTATAGTACACTGCCCTACAAAGGCAGAACATATTAACATCATGTTTGGTCAAAATTAGTTAATGTCATTTTGGGGCATGTGAATAACTATTGTGAGCCAATTTGATTGTTTTGACGAGGAAGGAAAGGGAAACGCAACATCCACGGTTTTTAAACTTTGAAGTCATTTTTCACATTTTCACTCTCTGACGAGTTAAGGTCTTTTGCCTTTGTAGAGCAGTACAGTATATTGGTAAAATCCTCCAAGTCAGGTACTTCTGATCCAGCTTGCCCCAGTTCCACGAAAGGATATGGGTCAAATGCAGGGGATACATTTCCACAGAGGGACAGTGTAGCCTTCCCCAAAACAGAGATGTCAAGATAAGCCTGATAATTGTGATGAATCTTGGGAACTGAACAAGAAACAATTTTGACAATACTTATCATGGTGCTGTGATAGGCCTGTGATGATTCCTTTCACTATAACATCAAGAAACACTAAAATTTAATATTGTGACTACTCTATCCCAAAGGTCATCTTCAGATCAAGATGTTTCAGTTCCAGTAAGAAGTCCTAGAACCAGCTTTTGCACATCATTCATTCAGCTCTCAATTATTCTTTCAGATTTTTTTGGTATTTATTTTTGCCCATGTCTGGATATGTCTCTGCATGTGTCTGATGTAAGTAGTTCATTACACTCAGGAAATCAAAGTTTAAAAAAGTGGCTTGTAACCTTCACATAGACGAGGACTGAATTCCAACCCTGAACTTTTTGACTTTTCTTTTGCAGATTGGTAAACATGTATTTGCTTATTTTCTTTGGTTTGTCCTTTAGAGGTGATGAAGCTAATCCTCAGCGTGAAGCAGCCGACAACAAGAGCGATGTCCATTTATCACGTATCCAGTGTTGACACATCTAAACTTGTGTAATGATCTCTTTATAGAAAAAGGTGGACTTCTTTCTCCTCTCCTGTCTCGCTCTATGACGACACATCTTCACTTCAAATTTGCTCAAGTTTGGTACTACCTAATAGCTCCATATGCTTATATCTTTCTTAAAACAGGCCAACTATGCAAAATTGACTTTCAGAACTTGAAGTTGTTTGGAGTGATTCCTGCATGTCTGAGTAATCTCTGCTTATTTTCAAGAGACCATTTTGCCAATCTATATGTACATTGGTTTGTGCTTATTTCATTCTCCAGTTTTTTTTTCTTTCTTCAGTGATAACATCCACGAATTTCTGTTATCTATGGCCATACACAATTCTGTGATGATCTATCTATTTATCAGAGTTTAGATTCATAGCAAACACAAGCAAGGTCTTCTTTAATACACTTTTACACCACACTGTTTAACTCAATTGAATATGTTAATTTTCATCTTCAGTCTTCAATTACATTTTATGAAGTAGTTTTGCACCTTCTCAAAGTTTGGACCTTGGACGAGTGGACAGTGCCAAAAGTGTGAACACTCATCTTGATTCATGTGCATAAATCAGTCAGGCTGGTGCTGTTGGAGAGGCTTGAGCCAATTGTACTTTTGAGTCCTAGACAAGGACACAGGAAGTACTGTACGTCTTAGGTGCAGGCCCAGATTGTTTTGGAGCTGTCGTGCCAACACAGCGTTGACTTCATCCTGCCAATGTCAACAGACAAGAGGAGTGTGTAAATTATAATGAGATGGACTCAGGAAAAACGACTCCCAGACTGAAGCCCAAAGAGGTTTATCCAAATCCACCACTATACTGTGAAATGTATGCATCATAAGACACGCGATTATGCAACTTAACTTTCATATTTGCATGTAATTTGATTTAATTTTCTGCATCAATTTTGGGAATCCAACAGTTGAACCTAAACCATTTTCAGAGTTCAGAGTAAGAAATAAAAAAAGTGTCCTATATTACACAAAATGAATTCTTTTGAGCTTTGAGTCATGCTCTTGTTGCAGAATTGTGCTTTGTTTCCTTCACGTATGGAGTTTAAAAACACAGTGGAGCACTTCCTGTATCACCACATAGCATCACAGGGTAAAACAGAGAGACAAACTAAGTCTAAATATGCAGGGTTTGTGAGTTAAACAAATGTGAATGAAACAAAACACAACTCCAAGTGTGTTTGTGATGAGAAAACATAACATAGATCAGGAAATAGCGTAATATTCTCCCTTTAATATTTTCTGTAAATCCAATTAGTTCCATTTTGACTTCAGTCATAGGTAAGTTTTACCCTTGTCCCCCACCACTTAGCTGTCTTTGCTGTAGTTCCAACTCAGTGGAAGCTCACATTTAATTAGATTTAAAAGTCTGTAATGCTACACCCCAGTGCCCAACATGGACCTCAGTTTTGACCTTGTCTCTCACTGATTCTTTTCTCTTGGCTCAGCACAAAACTAAACATTGTGAGTGTTCAATGCAAAAAGGGGAAGGGGGAAAAAAGTGTCAATTAAGCAGAGAATTCAAATGAAAATAGAAATACCCCCAGTGTGGTGCACATACTGATTTGGTCAGTGGGTTCAAAACAAGGCGGGAGAATTCTCAGTGGTAAAAGTGTTTCTAATGGAAACTAGATCTGAAGCATGACAATGAGGTGAATAGAAAGTTCAGGCAGGGTCATAAACTGTATGAATGCACATGGCTAAGTGTTCTTATAGGAAGCGATTCTGGCTCCCCCGCGTCTCTATAACTTCTGTACTGAGCCTCATCCTTTTAAAATCTTCATATTAACGCTCTACATGATTTTTGTATTTTCATTTTGCTTTTATCCATAAATAATTTCCTATTCCTAAAAAACTTTGCTCAAAATTCCCTTTGACTTGAGCCTAAAGCTGCTGGTGACATCACTCTCTGTCTGGGCCGGATATAAGAAATAAATTATAACAATAAATTATAATAAACAGGTTCAGAGAGGCTGGGCATTTATCCAACTAAATTACTTAAGAATTGGAATGATTTTAAAAAATATGTGTGGACTGGGCTGGTGGTGAAATATTTATTACTGTAAACTATTCATAACTCCAGAGAGCTGATATAAATTAAATAAGCTTCTCGTTGTCAATAATAACTGTAGAAACAATATATAATTTACAGTAGAACAAAAGCGTGTGTGGAGGTAAAGTACGAGGATGTATTGGCAGGTGCTCAAACATAGGAGTGGGGGAAATGCCAGTCTCCAACACAGACTTATTAAATACACAAACTAAATGTCATGTTAGGAAATAGACGGGATGTTGACCTTAAGATCTGTTTGTAATTAATTGTCTCTGCAAATACACATGCGACGTGCACCAATAATGAATTTGTAGCAGGTTTTAATAATAAAGATCTAGGCAAATGCAGCAGATGGAGACAAAATGTTAAAATGTTGACGCCGCCAAATAAAGAATCTTCAAATAATAAGAAAAAGCAAAATAACAGAAAGCTAAAATTGGAAGTGCCCATATTATGCAGTTTTATATTTATGTTATAATGTTGTTTATTCATCAAAAACAAACCCGGTGTTGTGTTTTGTTGCATTAACTTGAAAACTACCACTGTATGACATCACGAGGTGGAACAGAGCATTTTGAGTACAACATATAACATGACTTTTAGCTCACAAGAGTCAATTTTGCGTATTATAAGATCTTTAACAAACATGGGGAATTTTCAGGGTCACGCGTTGACAAATAATGTGGAAAAGTCATTGCAAAAATATTTTTATTGTTCCTGCCGATCAAGAATTACAACACAAACATATTTAAATACTCCAACACAATGTTCTATTTACAGCAAAGTAAACCAGTGACATCCGTCTGAGAAATAAGGCAAGGCAGCTCGCCATCAGGGGATTAAAACTACAATCTATTTCATATTTTAGAGCAAGACAAAGATCCAGTCGTTTCCAAACATCGTCCTTTTTCAATATGGTTCACTGTTTTTTAGTTGCTCATAGAGGGAGGTGTTTCTTTGATGCTTTTATCTTCCACTGTTCTTGTACTGTTCATGATTCACTAATAGAAAAAAAACAAAAGTAATGGTTTAAATATTTATACTCACCTGACAGCATTTCACTGGATACATAAGTAAAAGTACTTCAACTGTGGAATCATTTCTAAATCTGAATTGACAACCAACCTCCACCTGTCCACACAAAATCCTGCCTAAACCTGCACAACACTTTTATATATCTCAATCTTCATTACTATAATTATATATATTATTTTAAACTGCTCAAAGCAGATTCATGCAGCATAAGAAAGTATTTCAAAAACACGGGGCTTTTAATAGAAAGGTGCAAAATAGATCCACCCCTTTGTATGTAGTTTGGGCCACAGTGCCGCTCTGTGCTGCCTGAATCACGTCACTGTTTGAGCGACTGCGGTGTTAGTTGAGCTGTTGACGTCTCCTGATAAATGTCTATTGATAAAAGGATTTGCTGCTGTCAATAAACCTGGAGACACAATTGCTCGGCATTTAACTGCTCCACCAGTGATAACGAGACCCCTTTTCACATAAAAGAACTTCAGTGTTAGAAAATGAAATTGCCTTTGTACTTTGAATCTTGTTATTTAAAGCAGATTCTTTTTCTCTCTCAACAATAGATACAGTTTAGAAAGAAAAGCAGTAAAAATAAACGTTAATAGATTTGCTGTTTTCCAATTGCCTTCATCGTGAATTGTTATTTTGTAAAGTGAAGGCAACAAGTCAGCGTCTAAAAAAAAAAACCCAAAATCTTCCAATAAAAATAAAAAAGTAAGATCTTTTTACAATCTAGGATATGTAGTCCAGTGTAAGGCTTCAGATCATCCCAGCGAGCCAGGGCGGCAGGAAGAGTCCCACTGACCCCAGAATACAGACCAGCACAAACATCCAGAGGAAGATCCTGTCAATGACCATGGCCACGTACTTCCAGTCCTCCTTCACCTGCAAACACGTATACAACACGCACACATGTACACACACACAGATGCACAGACACACACGAACACAAACATTTGCACACATACAAACACACACACAAACACACACGCACGCACGCACACACACACACACACCCACACACACACACACACACACACACACCCACACACACACACACACACACAGGTAAGTCATTACTCACACACCTCTTTACCAGCTGTCAACCTTCACTCATGATTGATTTCTCTCCACTGCCTGATTTTTTCATTAAGAGGCCATCTCCTAAATGTCAGCCAATCAGGACTTTCCTTTCTCATAAAAAATTCAAGGTCAAATTACTATTGTTTTAAAAGGGTCTTTTCGGGCCACTCGGTGACTGAAATGTGAGGAGTGAGTGACACCATCAGCCACGGTCTGTTTCTCATAGCGAGGGATCTTTTCTGTAATTCTCTGCTGAATGATAATTACTGTCAAACAACTCAAACAGCACGACTAAGAAGATGGGAGAGAATCCAAAGTGAAAGGAAACAGTGATGGAGGGTTGACAGATCAGAACAACCTGCAGTGTAACTCATATGTTTGGATGTAAGGAATAAGAGAAAAGCTGCTGGTGTTTGAGCTCATGATGCTTATTCAACACACTGTAGTCGAAGTTATTATGCGACATATGTTTTGTTTAACATTAGAACTATGATTCATTTCATTTCAAATATAAGGAAAACAACTTACAGAAAAGTCTGCATCCTCTGCTCGGAGATGGTCAGCGATGTACTGGACTCCCTCTAAAGCTCGGAGCAGAGCTGGTGAAATGGAGGGACCCACCATTTCCTGTTGGGTGCTCACATCTTTAGTGAGCTGAGCTGTAAGCGTCTCTAATAAGTTTTCTTTTAGCAGGGGCTTCTTCGCTCTCCTCGCTGCACCTGGGGTCCCCTCAGTGTGGACACAGCAGTGGTTGAAGCTCCGAGATCTACAAAGATGATCGCTCTTTGGGGAATACTCCCTTTGATGGTCACACATTTGCTCCACGCTGTGTGAACGACCGTTCATAGCCGGCTTCAGTGACTCTTCCTTAGATGGACATCGGAGAGGACCTAAGGGTAAGCTCGGAGACAAAGACAACTGAGAACAAGAAGATACTCCAGAGTTCAATCCACGCAGGTTTTCTGAAAGGACTGAATACTTTCCTGATGGAGAACGGCAGAAAAAGTTTGGCTTTAATGTATGATCATTTTCATCTGAGTCTTCTTTAGCCGAGGACGGTGGAGAAGGAGAACTCACGCGGATATTTGGACTATCGGTTGGCGTTTTAAGTATCGTGGTTTCTAACTGACTGATCTGTTTCAAGCCCGTCTCAAGCCCAGCCCAGAAAGTTTGTGAGTTCCCTGTGGCAGATACAGTGGGTGGTTTGTGCAACATCTCGATTAGTTTCTTACAGTTGTTCTTGGCCGTTCCAGGAGGCCTTTTCATGAAGAGGACCCTCGGCACCAGGTCCAAGAACACCCTCCTGACCCAGTGAGGCATACCGTGAGTCTGAGGCGAGCGGTGATGCACGTTCAGCACAAAAACTGTAATGATGATCGACAAGGTGACAAAAACCATTGTGAAAAGCAAATATTCTCCAATCAAAGGAATCACGAGCGATGTCGAAGGTATGATCTCCGTGATGAGCAGAAGGAACACAGTTAGCGAGAGGAGAACCGAGATGCACAAAGTGATCTTTTCTCCGCACTGCGACGGCAAGTAAAAAACCAGGACAGTCAAACAAGAAATAAGCAAACACGGGATGATAAGGTTGATCGTGTAAAACAACGGCAGCCTCCTGATGATGAAGTAGTACGTGATATCGGCGTAGATCTCAGTACAACACTCGTATTTCTTGGTATTGTACTTTCCCACCGCATTGACGATCACCCACTCGCCAGATTCCCAATAGTCCATTTGGTCCACATCACTGGCCATGCTGATCAGATCAATTTTGGCGCGATCGTAAGTCCAGGAGCCGAACTTCATCTTGCAGCTCTGTTGGTCAAAAGGGAAGAACGTGACGTCGATGCTGCAGGAGGATTTGTAAATGGCCGGGGGCATCCACTTGATCTGACCGTCGTAGAACAGGTGAGCTTTGGTCAGGTGGGTCACAGCAAAGTCACCGTCAGCGCTGGAAAGAAACAGGAGACAAGAAAACTAAATTAAGATTTTTGGGGAATTGTGCAAGTTTGTAGTTGGAGCGTCTGAAACCTTCTATTTTCATGCAGGTCTTGTTTTGCTTTAAATGTTCTTCAGAATTTCAGAAAATTTTGCAAACTCCAGGGAGAAAAGCAGGTGTTTTGTTTTTGCTCCATTATTCCAGCTTATTCCAGCTTAGAAATGACTTAATTAAGGGATCTCCAGTTAAGGTTAAGTTACTACTACTACTACTACTACTACTACTACCGCTACTACTACTACTACTACTACTACTACTACTACTACTACTTCTACTACTACTACCGCTACTTCTACTACTACTACTACTACTACTACTACTACCGCTACTTCTACTAC
>KN501043.1:20705-45431 GCA_000787155.1 Scartelaos histophorus | reverse complement strand
TATGTTATTTCTTTTGAATGTTTCACAGTATTAAACTTTCTATCATCATGAAGACCAAACCAGGCCAAGTTACAGGTCAGATCTGTGGAGCGAGAGGCCTGCTCACAGTCAGAACGCCTTTTTTCTAGGTATTTTTGAGTTATAAATTCACTTGTAACGGAATAAAGGCAAATCTGTTTAATGTCACACTGTGAAACATTCCAGGCAGAGCAGTGACAAATCCTTTGAAACAAGCAGGTGATGGACCCACAACCGAAACATTACATAATCCACCATTAAGGCAAGTAAAAGTATAGTTATTATAAAGTCTTACTAATGAAAGGTAAATAATTTTATTCTCTATGATGAAACATTTTAGACAAAGCAATAATATTTTCATGACAGGTGACAGACTTAAGCACGTTTTTCATACCGAGGTTATGCAAACCTAGAGACAGACAATTGAAATCATATGCAGGCTACAGTAGCTCAAGTGGGTGTCTGGAGACAGTGTGAAGAAAGCAGAAAAATATAGGAGAACAAGTATATGTCTACTTCAATGTATGATGTATGCAAACTATAACTTATTTTCTAAACCAATGAGGCAATAGAATATTACAAAAGTAGACATATTTCCATTTACTGTAGATTTTGATTGATTATGTATGTTTTCTTCATATACAGGTGGTATACAGTCCAAACTTATATGTATTTTCTATATTAAAGCAATACAGGTTCAGCTGTGATTGTACCTTTTCTTTTTTTAGCACAGGCTACATTTAGTTTCTTTTAGTAATGAAAAGGGGATGTTTAATAATTTTATGCCTGAAATGCTGATTTGCGATCTACAGCTTCTCTTCATAACGGGAATGAAAATATATGAAAGTAAATTTGCTGCAAAACTCTAAAAAACTAAAAAATATTAATTTGGTAATGTGGTTAATTTGTCCATACAAAATTCTACCAGGACTAATTAAAAGAGTTTTGAGTTCTACCCTGGAGAACCCTAGAGGTGTCCTGAAAACTGCTCCAAGTGAATGAGTTAACAGTCGTCAGCCAGTGTGAAAATACAGTAATTATCCGACCCAAAATGCTCCATAGGTCAATGACTCCAGGAAGAATAGCAGTGTGGAAGTAGAGCTAATGGAGGTCAAAATAAATGCAATAAATACAATAAATACAATACAATACATGAATCCCACTGAAGTGCTACTGGAAAATTAATAATTTATCGTTTTGGGGGTCAAATGAAAATCACAATTCAAGTATTATTTAATAGACTGAGAAAAATAATTGGGGTTAAAGGCATTGTACCTGATTTTTATTGTCTTAAAAATGTAAATTGTTCATTTGCAGTTTGCAGTGGTACCAAGTTATTCCTCACTTACCTTAAGCATTCAGAGCATTATTTATAAGCATAACTGTCAGAAACCAGCGTAGAATTTTGCAGCAACTGAAAAGCAAACAACTGGCATGCGAACACACACTTCCTGTTTGATGCATGTGACTGATTTTGAACCGAAAAGCTGCTTATAGAATGTATCTGACAATTTTTTCCAAACTAAATGGGACAAAATCGGGTACAGGCCTTTTAATCTGCATGTTAGTTCCTAGAAAATTGAAAAGAGAATTGAAAATATAAAAAGTAATGGTTGAGTTGAGTTGAACAGTGGATCCACACGGGAGGGAAGAGTCTTTTGCTACGCTAATGGCAAAAAATAAATGTGAAGGAGGTTGTGTCTAACAGATATAGTTATAAAAAAGCCTCCAGCATTGCACAGAAACGAACTTTAAACAGCGAATTAGAAGATACAACCAGAGTAGATAGAGGTCAGAGGTCAGACGTGTGGCCCCTGGTTGTCTTTTCAGAAATGGAAAACATCTTTAAAAAAATAGGGAATAAATAACTGTCACATCTGTCACCCTCGATGACTTTGTGTACCATTCTAAAAATTCAATATGAGTTTTTTATGAGCACAACAGACCACTGAATACATAATGGACGCTTTTTCCTAATGGTCTCGCATCTATCAGGTTTGACAATGTTGAGATTTCCATTCGAGCTTTGAATGAGAAATGTAATTGAAAAGATCTTTTGACAGTTGTGCAAAAATAACAAATACACAAGTACACTGGAGACATCTGTTTACCCTCAGGGAGAAACTGAGATAATTAAAATAATGAAAGTAATCAAGTCAATTGATTTAGCCAAATAAAATAATTGGCTCCAGAATATCCAATTAAAACGTGTCTATTGGAGTCAGCACAAGTGGAGTAGTGGAGCAGAAATGTTCACTAATGTGCACTAATAAGTGTCTATAAGGCTCTTTAGTGACATCTGGGTATGGAATCTCTCATCTATAGCAACAAATCTCCCCATTGGTTGAGCAGCAGATGTTCACTACGTACATCTCAGCCTAGATATCAGCTCTCAATAAGTAAAATGCATAGTTAGTCTTATTATCCAGAATGTACAGATGCCAGAGCATATTGTAGCTTGGATGAAAAACAGCTTTAATTAACTTCATATTCATTACAATTCTTCTGTAGCAAATAAACTGGCTGGAGATGATGAATTTATATCTCATACTGTAAGTCATAATCATACAGTTCCTTGCAAATGTGTAAATGTGTCTAATTTTACAGCATTATTATTTATTTTTGGCAGTTTTTCATTTGCAGATTAAAGTTTGAAATTAATAAGTTTAATTTTAATACCACTTTATAATAACTTGACCTTTATTAGCCTTAATAAAGCATGAATCAAAATGTCATTCTTTTTTAAGGGGTTAGGAATTAGGGCTGTGGTTTTAATTAAGTAGTTGCTGAGCCTGAATTATTCTTTGTAAACTATTTGTTCATTATGAAATTGAAGTCTTCATGCTTTGCTGCGGGTGCATTGTGTAACTTTTCTGGGCTCATCAAGTACTTTTCTTCATGGAGATGTTATTGCTTTGTCTGGAATGTTTCACAGTGCGGCATTAAATCTAATCTTCGTGAATAGGGGTGACTATCCACAGATCTGAATTGTAATGTAATCTGACACGTTTAATCTGTACTGTGTAACATTCTTGACAAAAACATTTCCATGGAGACATCAGGCAGTCCTCCACTAGAAAAGCTCCATACTGTACCTTTAAGGCTACTAAAGTATTATGCAGTATTCCCTATAATTAGCCTCCCTTACAGTACAGTATACGGTGTGGCTTACTTGTTATAGAGGACGATGTCCGGCCTCCAGATGATCTCGGAGGGGATGCGTATGGAGGTGACATTCTCGTACTCCTCAGGGTTCCACCGGAGCTTGTAGTCGTTCCATTCCTGTACAGCAGCGTGGCCCATTAACTTCCCATTAGCACAAAGGCACCGCTAAGTGTTTCCAGTGTAAGTGTAAGTACCTGCTTGACCCAGACGTTCGTAGTCATCATCTGGTTCTTCTCATCCTAATTAACACAAACAGACACATGTTGACACCTTTTCTGAGCTGTTTATGTGGAGTATATTCTGCCTAATGGGAAGTTTTAATTCAAGGGAAAAATTTAAGTTTGGGAATGTTTAATTTGAGATTGAAAAGATTTTGTCAAATCGGTGCATGGCATTTGTGTATTTCCCATGTTCACTTTTAACATAATACAATTTCTGTAAAAGTCTAATTAATCCTTTCATTAATCTGTAGTGGTGTGTGCATGAGTCTTGGGTGTGGTTGGTGGGGCCGATAGCACAGATTGGCAGCCTCACTTTTGTCAGTCTGCCCCAGGGCAGCTGTGGCTACAAAAGTAGTGGAGTAAATGAATAATGCACAATAAAACACTTCAGTTGTTTTTAAAGGTTAGATATAAATCCAGTGATTAATTAATTTATTAAGTTGCTTGTAAGTAAAATTAGTTATAAATTGGAACAATAAATACACATACATGAAAATGTGCTATTTGGTACATGAATTCTGCAGTTTTGAACAGGAAGGCAATAGATCCAGTTAAGATGTTTAGATATTGTAGTTTATAATGAACTAAATGTTCTGATTTACATCGTTTCGTTTCATCTTTAATACTGAATCCCCCCAAAAAACCTTATGGGGTCGACAACTGCACAAACCAGAATGGTCCCACAGATGCCTCTGTGTGTGTGTGTGTGTGTGCGTGTCTTGTGGTAGGAGAGATCTTAACCTTACATGACGCTCCACTCATGCATTCAGTATAGTCTGTGGTTTTAACTTCTGCTGTTTTCTTTTTGGCTTCTAGTTAAGCTCTTGGAGTTCAGACTTTACACATTTCGACTCTGGACTGAGTCTGACCTGATCTTTGAATCAAAGCCAAATCTCCTCTTTAACATCTCGCCACTGCCTGACTGCTGCAGTGTCCTTCATTACACTGGCAGATTGTAACTTTACAGTCCAAATTCTCTGTAATTGTCCTACATTCACCCTTGGTTGTCCAACACAATTGCCATTTATGTGTTTTTTATTTTTTATTTTTTGTTTGGTTTGTTTTTTATTAAAATTGGCTTAATAGGCATAATAAATGTTCTTAATTCATAACTAACAGTTAATGAGATGCTATTCAGTCCCTGTCCACTAGGAGGCAGGAAGTGTGCACAGCAGGGTGGCCTGCGGGCCAAATGAGGCACCCAGGATCATTTCTTTTGGCCCACAAGATGATTTCTAATTTCTAATGATAGTGACCCATAAATAAAATACATAAATGTGTAAGAATCTAGAGAATTCAGCTCCTTTCCTGCTGCTGGAGGGAACTTTGGCAAAAAACAAACAGCGGGACAGAGTGAGACGGGCAGACAACACTTCTACAGAGACTTTCAAATTTACTCCAACCTTAAAACAGACACAAAAGACAAGAACAGTGAGAACAGAAGCTTCAGAAACAGGCAGGAGTGACTCTCCAACCAGAGGAACAGCCTCATGAGCTACAAGGCTACAGGAGATGGGGAGAGAAATAGTTTATTATTGCCCTGTACTGTGCATCACATGTACAGTACTTAATATCTACTCAGAGGTTGATGGTTTGTTGCCTAAGTGTCTTTGCAGAAGTAAAGATTAACCCTGGTGCTCTGGTTTAATATTCGTCTGAAGTGAAAACACAGAGACACTGTAGATTTAGAATACTGCTTAAAACCCGGAAATAAATCATGAATATTATGTTTATTAACAAACATACTATCTTCTTAACCCCATGAGGGCCTCTGTCTGGCATCATATATACAAGAATATAGTGTCCTTGTATATTATGATTATAACATATTATTATAATAGTTATGGTCAGTTGTAGTCTATAAAAAACACAATATAATATCTTATATAATATGCGGCCCCCGACCAGCATTGATGTTATAGCTTCTGGCTCTGCTCCAGTTGAGTTTGAGACTCCTGGACTACAGCACGACTCTCCTTAAATTCTACATATTCTTATGTGCAGGGGGATATATGGAAACACTAAACGCACACAACTCTTTGACATTTACCATCAGTGATGTCAACATGAAGCGGCATCAGTCACCAAAATGTAGTTATTTTAAAACCAATAATAGGATGAGTAACTGACAAAAAAATAAACAAATGAAAATAGAGACTGTACACATATGTTTACTGTACACACATGCAACAAGCATATTTCCAACACATGATGATCGTAGATGATCATAAATGACCTGACCCTGTTCTTTAACAGATGGACATTGATGCATTTTGCAAACCCAAAGGTCAAGATCAAGATGCCTTGGTCACCATGGAGACGTCACACTTCCTCTCACTGAATTAATGGTATAATGTGTAACATGGAAACATGGAAATAGAAAGTTACCGTACTCCATGGAGATAGAAGATTACAAATACAAGTAAGGTGGACATGCCTTAAGTAATTACTTTAAGTAATTACTAAATCATTTTTAATTAACTATATGTTCATATAAATTATGGGTGGAGGGGCCATTGCTTTGCCTGGAACGTTTCACAGATGCAACTCATCTTTTATTCAAATGTTTTTATAGCTAAAAAATACTTTAGTGAACATATATTCTTACTGCAAGTTTAAATAGTGATATATTGGTAAATCCCCAGCATGCTTTGCACAATGAACTCTATGTAACCCTGTCCCAAACCTTGCTTCAGTCTTTCTCCAAAATATCCAACTAATAATCCCATGCAATAAACAAAAACCTGCCAAATCAGGCACAAACCCCCGTTCAGAATAAACTCTTTCCTCTATCTCTTACCCAACATGCTTAGTGCTAACAGGCCTACACACTGAGCTGGTCGCTCTGTCTGACTGTTGCCAGTGCCTTCCTCCAGCTACATCTGAGGCAGCCTCTGGAGAAGTCGACAACTTTCTCAGCAGCTTGGCCTCTTTAAAGAGCCCAGTGCTGTCACATAATAGTGTTTCCAGACAGTGGGACAGGAGATGCACTGATGCAGGCTGGGAACACAAAGAACCCAACAGCTGCAGCCAAATGTGCATGTTCCAAAAAGAAGCTGAAGAAGTTGTTTTTCCCCCCGAACTGAAATAACATGACAGAATTGAAAATGTTAATAAAAATTGGATTGAACTGTTGAACTGATAATTAGGACCTGCATTCTGGAGCTGACAGCAGAAAATTAATTTGAGGAAATAATGAGATGTCTCCTATTGTGGCTCCAGTTTTAATTTCCGCTGATAAGATGTGTACAGTGGATTGAGATTTATCACTGTGGACACAATGGGAAGTGGTTATAGTGACGAGGAAATGGATAAACACGAGACACAGATTCAAATGGATTCATGTGCACCACAGATAACAAGAATATTGCTTAATAAAGGCAGGTTGGATTGAGGCTAACCTTTGGAAAACATATCTAGCACAGGCTGTAGCTAAATGTAACAAAAAAAACATGTTAATGTAAAATAAGTTGCCAGAAATTAACAGTAACAATAATATTTGGATTTCGATAATTTGATACTGTGTGTGTAAGTGTTTTTTTAGTGTTTCCCACCAAAAAATATTATTATTATGCTGTACACTCAAATATATAAATAAAAATTGACACTATACTTTCTCATGGCTACTAATGTGGCTTGTACTTGTACTTAAGCTCATGGCATAGGGGGTGTAATAACTGTCTGTGACTTAATCTCCACACACATAACTCCAGCATCTCCCTGGGGGAAGCTGCTACGATGTCATGATGTTGACCACAGATCTGAAGGGGGTCTGAGGTGTGGACTCACCACGTCAATGAGCTGAGCGATGGACAGGCCAAAGTGCACCAGGACAGTGTCTGTGGTGTTCTGCACAGGTCGAGAGAGCTTATTGTAGTTTACAAAAAGATCCTGCAGGAGGCGCTCCTCAGCATGGGCACGAGGGACAACCTGGAAACAAACTGGAAAACACAAATATGAATGTTATTTCTCTGTTTTTTTATACGTCTATAATGTGCACTGGTCTATAATGTTAAACTCATTGAAAAGTTGAGTTCTTCTTATGCTGCAACACAGTTTATCCTTAGTGTTGTTGATTTTCCCTTTTTACTGATGGTTTAGTTGACCTTGAATGTATTTTTGCCACCCTATTGTTGATTGCACATGTTGTTTCAGGGCAATCAGAGTAAGTCCATGAAACAACTTTACCAAAAACTGTTGCAGTGTGAAAAGATTTGGTGGATGAACCACTAGACACGTCTGAAAATGTGTCAACTCTGACCTGACAGAAGAAGAAGAGAGAACAGGTGAGCTGGTGAGGGGAGGGGGCAGGTCTGACATGTGCCATTTATTTGTAAAAAAGAAAAAAAAATCAAGTAAACTTCCTCAACTAAAATAGTCGGAGAAAACTTATTTCACTCAGATGCATTTTTGAAAAGTACCAAACCGTTTTTTAATTGATAGCAGAAACTAATGACATCAGCAAAATGTAATTGCTTCTTGATAATATGGTCCAGGACAAACAATTCTAAACTCACATCAGCTCACAATCAGCATGCTCCATTTCTGCCATCTGTATGCACTAATACTGTCAGTCATAAAAGCATATAATCAAAATCAAAGTGTATACACATATCTATTTTCCTCTGTAGCACAAGGTCAAACGTTGTGTTATATAGAGACAGGCAGTCCATATAAGGGCATTAAATAATAACAACATTTGGGTTTGACTCATCAGCAGTTTATGTAACAGTTTATCTGCTGTAAAAATGGCTCTGTAGCTCAGCACCAGGACATTAGAGGTTTATGGACTACAAAGACAACTGTGCAGTGGACCTATGGGACACCCACAACAGGATGGATCACTTTTTTGGCGCATTTACTGTTTCATTTTTATCAAACGCTGGATGTTTCTGAGCAGTGCAGGCTCAGTGGTGTAGACCAGAAAATACACAATATGCTCAACACTTTCAAAGGCAAAAAAATAAAAAGTATTTGGAGTACTGGATTTTAATAACATTTTAAAGAAAATGTTGTGCATTCTTGTGGCATTAAATCCTTTTTCAACATGCTTTTGGTCTCCTTTGGATAAGTTGGATAAGAGTTTCATGTTTATTTTTTCTTTTTACTTAGCATAGATATAAAGAATTGAAGTGAATAAGGGAGTGTGACTGATGTGATCACCCATAGTGTTCAACTCCAGAAGCAAATGAAGCTCATCAAGGCCAGCAGTTAGGAGCACATTTGGAGCCACTTCCATGAACAGGAATTGATTTACAGACAAATAGCAAAATAAAAACACCAGGTTCATGTTGAGTGAGTTAATATGAACATTTTAGGACCAGTTACAGAGAGCAGGATGGCGTTTTTTCAATGCAAACTCAATTAGAGCCAGAGTCGATGGAGTTGGAAGGGCCCCCATGAATGCTTTCTATTTGAAACATGGCAGTGAGCGGCTTAACAATGTCCATTTACAGTTCATGGTTTCCAAAAAGGCTGTTTGGAGCTCCCTTTGTTTTCAGAATGGAAACAGACAAACTAAACAAAGTCCATATCCCCTGTGAATGCCATACTGATATCATTGTGAACAGAATCTGACCATAAACTGAGTGCAGTGATGTTTTATGGGCTTAAAAACTGTGTAGGAAAGGTCTGGATTTTTGACTGTGATACAAGTAAACAGGCAAAATGTGAAGAGGGCATTTTTAGTTAAAAGCTCAAAAAAGTCAAGTTTTGAAAGGAGTAACTGTATGATATATATGAAATTTAGAGTCAATTTACAAACAGAGATTGTGTTGGTTATTGTGGTGCCTTTTACCATTGCCAAATTTACATCCAATAGACAATTCTTTGTATGTTCTTCCTTTCCAATTTCTTTCTGCAGGTTCTAATCATTTATCACACAGATCTAATACATTAATATTACATGGTTTTGCCACATCCATACAATATCCATCAGCAGGGATTTAGCCGATATAGAGCCATATTGGTACAGCACACCGGTGTAATCTAACAGAGGGGTGACCTCTATTATACACAGGTGGCGTATGGTTACCGGAGACACTGTCTGAGAGATGAGACAAATGTGAGGGGAGGGGCTAGGTGGAGGGGGGATTAGGTGGGGAATCTGAAACTCTGGACATCCGTTTTCCTATATGTGCTGATGGAGGAAAGTGTCCAGATGCTCTACCCAGGTAAGATGGAGTGGATGTGTGCCATAGCAGGACCTTTAGATCTACATAAACTAATGAAGATGTGGTAATCAGAGCAACAGGGGATACCCCAAGGTTCACATAATACAAGTGCCCTGCTTCTTCTGGGTATTTGTCAAATTCAATTAAGCACTTCTCATTGTGCACAGCGCCGCTCTGCAGGTTCGCCGTGGCACAAACCAATAAATCACCAGCTGAGGTGTATATTAATGACCTTCAGATTCATATACATGCGGCGTATTCACGTGCTCTGCTACTTATGATGAAGTTATACTTTCTACAAAGTGTGTACTATGCAGTAGTGGTAAAAGTGCATGTAAAAGTGCAGCACTTTTATTCCATTCAAGACGTCATTGCTCCAATCAACCTATTTTCACTGCCAACAGAATACACCCATTGCTCTGTATAATTCATTCATCAATTTTATTTTCTTCTGTGATATACAGGACATAGGATTCAGCAGCATCACATAGTTATTTTTGCATAAATTAAAGAAAATCTGCCGCTCCCCAGTGTGACCTGCAGCTATTCTTCAGTGGGGCCGACAACTTCATGGCTGATTGTTGTCATGATGTTTATGGGCACTGGGCACCAAAGTGTTGGTGCTTAATAAGACTTCTTTTATGAAGTCTAATTAAGTTTAGACGAATATTGCAATTTAAAATGTCCAAATAATTAATTATAACTGCATTGCCAACTCACACAATTCTTTAATAGTTCATAATGATCATAATGATTCAGGCCTCACTTTATCATGGCTTCAACTATGATTAAAATGCACAACAAATTTGTACTTAAGTAAAAGTAACTGTAGACGTAGAGACAGAAGTGAGACAAGCGTGGATTGGGATTTGGGACAATATTTGTGTTGTTCTTATCATTTTAAAGATAGTTGAGATTTCCCATACCCCACAAAGAAACTTCTCAAATACAGTAGCCTTAAAATGTTGTCTACTTTCCACCTTTAGTACTATGTTTTTACTTTTCAGTTTGTCTTCACTGTAGAAAGCCTTGAGCCTAAAGTCCCACATAAACACATTTTACAGTCTCAGTACAGCCAATATAAAATGCATTTCATTTGACAAGAACTTTATATACCGCTGTAATTATTTTTGACATAAATCATTCTGTTTATTTTAGCTTCGCTCTGCTAAAGAACACAATGTGATCCCTTGTTGACCCATTAGCAGTAATCAGCCTGCCTTTACCTGACTACAGGCCAATCAAGAGCTCATCAAACGTGTATAACAAGGCCAGCAGACGAGTTGTGTGTCACTGTAATTGACAACACAAGAGCAATTTACAGCAGGTCAGTACTCGTCTTGTATGTAAGACGAAGGGCACTTATGCAGCCTAGAAAAGTTTAGAGCTGCACCTTCATAAAAATAAAAAAAATCATTAATACCAATATCAATTCCTGTTTGATTGGCATGTCACATTTTGTCCAGCTCTACCCTTCCACCATGTGTCAGTGTTGTTGTTGTGTTGTTGTTGTATTGTTGTCATGCTGCTCTCCCTCCTCTGGGCTCTCCACTCAATCACATCTGATGGGCTGTCCTTCAAACTGGGCCCTTCTTAAAGTCAAGGGATCAATATCTTATTAAATGGATACAGTGTCTATTCCTCCTGCCGTCTGGTTTTCCTGTAGCGTTGTGGCGGATCTCGTGTCCAGACCTTGAAATGCCCCTGTTCTCCGGTGCACCTGAGTGTCCGTGGGGCAGGTGCAGGGCTGTTCTTGATCAGATAAAGCTGATTAGCATGAACGTCCTGAATGCAGCTCTGATCAGATTAGGACATGCTCGTAGAGGACCCGCGGTATGAATACGCATGAGGGGAGTTCCCGCTGTTAACGGGGGTTTCAAGGCCCGATGACAGGACGATTCAGGCGGATGAGGAAAGTGGAGGATTGTGGTTTGGTATTTTTGTGTTTAGGGTTAATATGGGAGGGTATATTTGGGAATTTTGGTATTTTTATGTACTAACGTGAAGTAAAACAACTGGAATCCACATCTAAAACAGTTGGTAATACATGCACTGAAACACTAAAATAGAATGCAACTAAATTCAGTACTCTGATTGGACTGTGTATCAGAATACTTCCTAAAGTATATATATTTTTTTAACCGCATTTTCAAAGTTTTCTTCCCATCACTGAAAACAATGAATAATTTCTTACCACTGATAAATCTACAGACGTTTTACTCTGCGTGCCTCAATTTAACCAATGAAAAGATGGTACCATTAATTAATTGTTAAATAATGAATCCATAATCCATGAGGAGACTTGTGTCATAGGTAATTTTACAAAGATGGATTAAAAAAAATCAATAAAATGATAAAAAGCTCTTAGTATTCATCATTGGTCAAGGACATAAAAGTACATTTCAGGGGCAAGACTTAATTTGATGAAGAAAAAGACATTGTTAGGTTTATTTAATTACTTTTTGACTTACTTTTTCATAGCTGTCATTATAAAACTGATGCCAAATAAGGATTGTAGATCAGTCGAGGAAGACAACGTACACCCTGTAAAGAGTTTTTACATGTTTTTACAGACAAAAAAATATACAGAAGAATCTTTTCAGCCCCTTTCCCACTTTGTCCACTGAATTCACGTTAATTCATCATCACACGAGTGGATCTTTTTTATTGACTTTAGGAGTGACCTAGTCCACCTTTCTGCAAACATCTAAAGTGACAAATGAGGGCGGGTTATAAAAATAGTTACAATAGCGGGATAAGGTCTCCAAGGGGTGAAAACTCCCACATATACTCTGCTGTATATTTACATACAGGACACAAAGAAAATTACAGTTTTTCAGTCCAAATTTGATTGTTGCTAAGCTTTCACTGCAGGCTTCTTCACTGATACTTGAGCAGGATAACAGATATGAGCAGTGATACTACTATAGTAAATAATAATGTAAAGAAGAAGACTGGCATTGTATTACTTTGGTCACATGAGTCAACAATCTGTTACAAGCACTTCTGCATTTGTGAACTTTATAATTCTTGCAAATAAATCATAAATCAGGAGATTCCAAAGACAAAATCACTTGTGACAAAATCGTGAGAATTGAAATAAAAATGATCTTTGAACATTCTATTTCACAAAAAAGAACGAAACCAGACAAAAATACTAACATTATGTTTTCTTATGTATTTATTACCATTTTGCTACAGCAGTGAGCATCTGGATATTCTTATTTCTGATCTGCATGAGAAACATGAGAAAACATTGTAAAGCTCCTTTGACTTAGGGAACAGCAAAATCTTATATACTTAATAAATGAATCATTGTATATTTTGCAAATAAAGAATTAACACATTTAAATAATAAAAATATGGTTGGCTCTTACCTCTTGCAAAAACAACCAATCAGTGAAGTGGTCACTTTAAAAATAAAAAAGTAACTGTTGTAAATAATCAAGCTGGAAGAATTAAAGACACGTTATGTACTGGTGTTGGTAGAAGGTTTAAGACTCACATCATCCTACAAAAGTTACAGAGCCATTTTAATTCTTTGATACTGTGTTATTTTCCTCACCTCAGCATTTCCCAGTGCATAAATATGAGCCGATAACATTCACGTCTCGCTGTTATCTATGAATACAACTGGACCTAGATCTGTCCTTGTTTGATCAATGCACTTTCACCGTTGGAATTTCACATGAGCAGCAAATAATACACGGGAGAAACGCACCTGAACTAGAACACAAGAGCTACAGTCTCTAAGCAACTCATTCTAACAAAAATCTACCTCAAAAAGTTTTCTATGCACTCAAGGTTACAGTGTGACGTATTTTAGAAAGCCTCTTACCTTGGCTTGGAAGAAAGAGAAAAAGCAAAACCAGAGACTGTTGAAAATCCATGTTGGAAGTTTGCAATCTGAACTTGGTCCAGTAGATAAGGTTAATAAAGAAGACCCGTTGTCAGCACTTCGTTTTGCAAAGTTCAACAATCAAAACGCCATTTGGAGATATAAAAGTGCATGCCCAGTTCCACAAATCCATATCTTCAGGTGTTCACCAAACCAGTGCAATGGTTTGGTGAATCCAGATGTAGTAGAATAACCAGAAGTGTCCACTCACTCCAATGGGAGACTCTCATTGAGTGTGGCTGTTGCCGATCTACAGCTCTGCCTTCTGGATCTCAGATTCTTCCTTCTCCTCCTCCCATCGTCCTCTCTCTCTCTCTCTCTCTCCTTCTCTCACTCTGCCAGGCACACCGCTGTCTCTCCACCAAGACTCTGCGCGTCCCTCCTACTTTATTTGCTATTCACGAGTTTCCCGCTGAAGTGTCTATGCCGGATCGCCACGCCAATACCCCAGGGCTCCCGGCTCTGTCAGTGGGGAGCGCCGAGCATTATTAAAATTACCTTTGTTCCATGCTGTCAACTTCATATGCTGCTTGTCATCTAATAGAATAATAAGTACAGCCGTTCACACTCTTTGATAGGTAATTGTCTGAGCTGCTATGTTCAATCATCCAACTGAAATATACTGTTGTGCCCTTGGGCAAGACACGCTGACTATCATGCCAAAGAATGAAATTGGTGAGCGAAGATTGCAGGGTTAATTTGTGTATATCAGTCGGTAATAAGGTAATAATATGAATAAATGATGATACATTTTCTTCATATGGTGCTTTTGAGGACACTTAAAGATGCTTTACATAACAAATTAAAACACTTAAAAGAGCAAAAGAAAAATGATGCAGTAAAGTTAAAAATAGAGAAATATATAGGGGAAAAAAGAACATCAAAAGCTATTCTAAATATATGACTCCAGAAAAAAGGATAGTATAGTAAGAAAGTATAAAAACGGATTCTACACCTACACATGTCTTCCCAAAGATGAGTAATAATAATAATAATGCTTTTAATGAGTCTAGCACTTTCAGAATGCTAAAAGTATTTTACAATGTTTAGTAATTTCCTCCATTGGGGCTGAGCTGCTTCTCTGGCCACAGCTGCCCTTGGATAAACTGATTCATGTAAGGCTGCCAGTTTGCGCCATCGGAACACCACTTTTATATCACATTAGTATAAGGTTAGTGTGATGCCCAAGGACACAATGACAGGGTTAGAACTACTAACTTTCAGGTTGCTGGCTACAAAAAAGCTTTGCGTGATCTCCAAAGCTCAAAATGTTCTGTTCCTCCTTGTGAAAGATTGGCAATTTATTTTTGGTTTGTTTTTGTTTGTTGATTTTATTATTATTCTTCTATCAGTTCATTCTGTTTGGGACCTAATTATGCTGACTTTTTAGAATTAAACTTTTTACATTGCTACGTGAAGCACTTTGGAAACTGTCTTGTTTATAAAATGTGCTATATAAATAATGTTGGACTGGATTGGAATTCCAGATCTGAAATGATTCCAGTGAAGTTGCATAAATACTCAGTGGAGCACTTCCTGTATTATCACATGACATTACAAGGAGGAACATCGTCTTTTCAGATGGAGAGAAGAACATCATAACATAAATCAGAAAATAGCATAGTTTGGGTGATTTAACATCATGTGTTGCAAAGGTCTTTGACAACCTCTTTAGTTCTAAGGTGCATCTAATCGGTTCTGTCTTGTTTAGGGCTGATGGATGAACTGTGGCTTAACGGAACACTTAGAAGGAGCGGAAAATCTTACAAAGCGTCACTTTAACTCCTCCATGCATCATTCATGGTTTAAATAAATTAACCAGCATTTAACCTTCTCGGGATTAATAATTAACTCTAAGCTGGGTCTTTTGTACTACGCTCGTGCTCTTGGTATATCATAGATCCTCTTAAATGCATCCATACTCTTGATACATCAGACTGCAGACTTGATTAATATGTTAGGAGGGTTCTCTACTGTGAAAAAAGACCAGTTAAAGGTTGTGGTGACTCATCTCACAGCAGAGTCACTGGAAATTAAAAGAGGAATTAGAAATGCACTGTGTAAGTTTTTGGTTGGGGATCTGCCACCTGCTTATAAATAATATTCCTTACGAGAAAATATGAGTTTGGTTTACTTAAAGTTCATTGAAACTGGTTGTTTACTTATCAAGCATCTGGATCAGACTTTAAGACGATAGATACAACTGTGTAAAAAGGTCAGTGTCTGCCTTTTACTCAATGAATTTTAAATGCAGTAGTAATATTACGACTAGTAACTCATTTGTAACTTTCCAAATACTTCTATTATACTGGTGCACCCTGTGTATCTATATATAAATAAATGGTTATATTCACCCATGTTTGTGTAGTTTCCTTTGTGTGTAGGAAGCAATACCACACACCCTCAATGCTGTTCATCAAAAAGCCCCAAAAACCTTCCTGCTGTTCAGGGCAGAGCTCAGACACACAGGTCTGGAGGAGCTTGGATCACAGACTCAGCTCCTCTTGCAGCTTGCACCTGCCTATGGCCCTGTCACCTGGCAGCCTCCTCACTATTACAGTGTCAACACATTCAACACATTCAATTGTGCTAATGAACACTGCATCTCAACATATCTGAGCTGTAACTTGTTCTGTTTGTTCCCCATGATGATCTAAAGGTTTAATACTATATTGGGAAACATTCCTGACAAAGTAGCAACATCCCCATGGAGAAAAGCATTTGAGGGACCAGAAAAGTTACACAATGCATCTTTACTGTATCTCCAAACTTCGACTTCCAAGAGATGTGTGTGTGTGTGGCTAAATTACCCCTAGTAAATGCATGTGAGATTAGATGCTTGTAGCAGCCTTCCAGCTAAATAGGCACATTCACCCCCCACAGGCCAAAGTTTCTGTGACGCCAACAGAAATAAAAGATCTCCTCTAATTCTAAGGAAATCCACCATCTGCGTGTTTCCATGGATATCTTATTGTCTGTAACTGTCTGTATAGTCTACTGGATAGCACAATATATATATTGATAGGGAAAAATAACAACTATAATACTCTATACTATATACTAACAACTCTATACTAACAACTATAATACTCCCTACCAAGGAAGCATGGCACTCAAATGGGCAGTACTACTACAACTGTTGAGTGTCACCTGGTCTCCTTCTGATACACATAATTCTCTTGTGTCGGACATTTTCTACACCCCTGACCAGTCTGGAATCTGGTAAGCAGAGTCACTTTTCATGTATCTGACCTGTAACTTCAATTGGTGGAAGAGTTGTAACAATATCCAAATCTCACAGTACAATATTTTCATGACATGCATCTTACTGTTCGATTAACAGAATTGTGGTTGTGCTACGTTTTCCTTTTAAAATGCTTTGACAGGTCTTCAGCGTGAACCATTAATATCATATTATAAAATAGTTTTTAAGTGCTTAATGACAGGGCAGTTATTTTATCATGTAGTCTGCACTGAATGAAGCAAAAAAACATGGCCAATAATTTTCTCTTTTTGAATAGTTTTATGTGAAAAACCTGAAAAGCAATCCGACATACTGATACATGATATTGTGAGACTTTCTAACAATATGATATCACGATATTTGGGTAAATAGATGTGATAGGTGTAACTGCGGAACATTAACCTACAGGCAAAGTGATAACATTTGCATAGAGACAAGCAGGTGACAAACAAAAATAACCTAGAAGACATTTTTGGCTTTTGGTTGCAGCAAGCACAGCCATAGAAACCCACAGCATCCATATTTTATAATAAGTCTGTGATGTCAACTCATCAGGGTGAGGACCAAAAACAAGCCAGACTCTTTAAAAAACATAAAACACCACATGCATGTCAACTCTCTTTTGTTTTTGCATTTTGAAATAATCCCTCTGCATTCTGAGATTTGTCCGAGTCTCTCATGACCCTCTGCTGTCCCCTCACTCTCACTCCCCCTGCCTTCCGCTCACCACAACTGCTGTCACATCTGTCCCTTCGAAACACCACACACTCCAGAGCATATTTCTCTTATGGGATACTTCTTTGCCAGGCCTCTGTACTCTTTTTTATACATGCGTCAGGGCTGCTCAGTGCCAAGGCCGGACACCCTTTTGGACACTTGGCATTCGCTTCAGTTCTGCTCAACACTGAATCCCATTACTGCTGTCCCATGTTACCGTCTCGAAGAATAGAATTGCAGTGTGAACGAGGATACTTAAAAAACCTTGACTTCGGAATCAGGTTTGTGTGAGTGGCTTTTGACTCCCCTCTCCAAGTGCGTTACGTGATAAAGCTACACAATAGTATATCCTTTAGATGTTGATGTCTTTGTCAGATACGTTTATTCTCAATGCACTGTGGACCCAGAGAGAAGCCCCCGCACAGCACACCATTGATTTTTCTAATCAAAGGCAGCATGCTTGAGCCAGAGATGACTAACCGTAAGTT
Organism: Scartelaos histophorus; assembly: GCA_000787155.1. Classification (NCBI taxonomy): domain Eukaryota; kingdom Metazoa; phylum Chordata; class Actinopteri; order Gobiiformes; family Gobiidae; genus Scartelaos; species Scartelaos histophorus. The sequence continues at coordinate 27,507 of KN501043.1, read as the reverse complement.
GACACATGAGGAGATTTCTCTGTACAGATATGCACTCTTAGTGTCAGCCAGGCAGGAGATTGGGCTTGGGAGCTGACAGCGGTCCACAAGGAGGAGGCCTGACAACAGGGGGGGTGGCAGTGGGAGAGGTCTGTAGGTGCACAAACAGGTCAGTTATAGCCAGCAGTGACTTGAGGAGTTTATCATACGCCTACGGACAGTGCAGGATACTACAGTATAAGACAGACTCAGGGCTTGACTGCTGCTGCTGCTGCTGATGATGGAGACGGCCATCTGTGCACCCTGCAGTCACAGGAAGGCTGTGGGAAGAGAAACTATTACACATTTATTTCAATTTTGAAATATGAAGATACATTGACATGATTATCTCATATTCTATAAATCATCAGATGTTGACTGTCTTAAACATCTCAAAATAACCGGTTTGCAGTGATGCAAAGTTATTACTCACTTTCCTAACACATTCCTACATACACATTATTCATCGTGATGAGTTTATAAGCACTTTTCATAACTTCCTAAGGCCTGAGTGGAGTTTTGCTGCCATGGTAGAGCAATAACTAGCATGCTAACACCACATTTGCTAGTTTTCAGACAATACATTTACAGTTTGGATATAAAAGCTGCTTAAAATATCACCACTGTGGATGCACTGTGAATACAAGGATAACAATTGAGTACAGCTGCTTTAACATATTTATTCTTGCTGTTTGAAACATTTGCCAACTTTTTTGCCACCAAGCAATTTGTTTGTGACCCAGCCGGCAAACTGTTGCTGTGTCCTTGGGCAATGCACTTCACCCACCATAACTGTACCCAATGAATGTATGTATTTGTGAGAACAGTGTGTGGAATGAAATGAAGTGTTTTATCTTTGATGAAATTTTGAATTCTTGGTTTGTTGCTAATACTAATTTCCTCTTTGGTTCCTCAAGGAGGAAATGAGTATTATTATATTAGTATAATTAGTAATGTCTTGTCAGCGGGAACCCATGAGTCACACTATTGTTCCACACGTGGACCCTTCTCTTCAGACGGCTCTAAACACCAGGGGGAACAACAACTCATGTCTGTGATTAGAGCCACTCAAATGAGTCCCCACATGCAGCGATTTATGTAAATAATCCTTAACACATTTAGATTGTCACTGCAAGAGCATCCTCTGGGCCCCATCAGCATCTATTATGTATGTCTGATTAAAGTTTGTCCCCTTACGCCAAGTGCACAAATCAACCGTGCACCTCCTAGAGCACTATGAATATGGAGTTATCATGAAAAAAAAACCAAAATGTTTTTGCTAAATACAGGTCCAGGAAACACAGACATGTTGATTTAATCATAGTCATCCAGGAGAGTCTAAAATAACAGGTTTTAAAAAGTCCTTATTTGAACTCGGTTTTGAGAAAACCTTGCATCTCCCATCCATGTGGGACTAGTGGAGAGCAGGGACTATAGTATTAATGATCTGAATAATTAGTCCACAGCCCACAGATTTGTTGATCGAAGTGACAAGAGGTATAGATATGTATTTGATTATTTTTAAGGCAACAAAGCTTGAAGGGTTACTTACCAAACTTTGCAGTAAGAATTCAGTCTTTTCTTTGGAATTCAGCTTAAAATTTAGTCACAAGGTACCAGTGAATCACTTCCGGCTTAGAAAAATTGGTTAGTTGAATCTCATCAAGTTATTCACCATTTTCCAAGGGTCCAAGAACAGTGGACGCTTAGAGACAAATCCCTGGACATCTGCTGGGTGCTCACCTTGTAGGATCTTCCTCAATAATTCATACATTCTTGATGACGAATCGTGTTGGTCCCCAGACAACAGTGACTACCTCTGCTGACTCACAAGTCTATGAACAAACTTATGGAAGGTGTTGCTATACCCAGTAAAAAGGTCTTTTTCAAACCTGCATTGTCCAATTAGAACTTCAATAATTAACAATGAGTGCCGTCTTTGTATGATAACCCTTAAACGAACTCGCCTCCACACCCTCCTTAGTTACTGTTGCTATATGCCTTTTCATCCAGGCTCGCCAATCCTCTGCTTTGGACAATATGTGTAGGAGCTATTCAAAATGAAATAATAGCTAATTTTTTTTTTTTTTTTCAGTTTGGCCATACAGCTTCACAAACCAGGCGTGAAATGTAAGAGGGACAAAGGCAATGGGCATCAAGGAATCTGAATTACCAATTAAATATGATATCTATCGACACAAAAGATGCTCTATGCGTGTGTAATCTTCCATTTGTGTCTCATTATATTGACCATTGTATTAGAGAATGACTGATACGGGCTTTTTCCTGGCAGGTGTTGATACTGATTGTTTAGAATATAAATCAACCGATGGCCCATAAGCTCTGCAGATATTTTTCACATATTAGTCTATGTAATTTAAATTTAATACAAATTCTTCCAAAGCCCTTTTTACCACAAACTTATAAGAGAGTGTAGTTTCTCTTCCTATTAAAATGTTTATTTACAGCTTTGTGTATTTGACCAAACTGCCTAATTGTAGGCTACAGGTCAGGTCAGGTCAGTTGCCAAATGACAATTACAATTATGATTTATAATAGGGCTAATTATGAAAAAACTATTGAATAGGTACAAGAAGATTTTTATAGTTTTATGTACATTTTTCCTATGATATATATACATTTTTTCCCAACATGACTGAAATACTATGTCAGTACTTTGAATTTTATCACTGATCAAAACTTCTGATATTACAGTAATGTCATGCAGATAAAAAATACCATGGTAACTTCTATAACAACATTTCCTTGGATAACAATTGCCTGTTGAAGCCTCTCAAAGAGAAAATAAAAATACTCGATTTTATTTTTTCTCAAATGTTTGTCTGAAAAAATCATTTAGGGACAGAGCGGGTCATGCAAGAACTTTGCTGTGTTGGAGCTCTTTTTCTATTCTCCCATCTTCACACCCACCAGTCCTGACTTTCCTTCAGACTCACTTTTAATAACAACTTAGAACTGCTTTAATTTTAATAATAGTCTTCTGTATCTCACAGGATATTCCTTTGTTATGATAATCGTTCAGCAGATGATGATCAGAATGTAGCCTGACTAATGGTCTTTGTTACAACCCCAGCTCCACTTTTTGTCACTGCAGAGCAATAATTACCAGGTATGTAACACAAATGTGGAGGTCTTTACGATTCACATGGCCCATACAGAGGTGACTCTTACACACTCTAGCAATCAGAGTAATGGCTTATATGGCTCTGTCAAACCCTCTTTTATGCATATTAAAGGATGGGGTGATTTAATGAGTGAAAACTGTTTTACAATAATGTCACCAAAAAGAGCAGATGCCATTTTGCTGCAAATCATTTATAACAGTACAAAGTGTAGAAAGGTGAGAGAGGATGTCAAATTGTCAAACCTTGTACTACGTTGCAGTTCCTCATATGCTTTAACTGACTGGAGGCAAGTAGCAGCGATGGGGACCTATTATGGTCTGGACCAGTGTCCAGAGTCCACTAATCCCTCCTGTTGGGGGTAATACATTTCTGGCGATGAGCAGGGTCTTTGGGGGGAAGAATAATTGTTTTTATTTTGTTGGTACAGTCCTCTGCCCACAGTACAGTTCAGAGACTTGTCCTTAAGATGGCCATACCAGCGGCTCGAGTGTGAAGGCATTTCAGACCCATGCTTACATTCATTAAGGTCTGGTGTTAGTACAAAATTGACTCAGGGCACGTCTCTGTTCAAATGCATCAAAGTCTCAATACCTCAACGGTGAACTGAGTCCATTGAGGAATGATTTATTCATCTCTGTATTCAGAGGTGTGTTTCCTAAACCCTGCACAGGAGATTTTGGCCCTGCACTGCTCTAATCAGACTTTCTCCTATAGAATACAAGGCTGGAGATTTAAAGAAAACACTATAGAATCCAATGTTCTTCTGTCTTTTTGAACTCTAGAGAAATACAACAGGATAGAATGTTGAATCTTATATAAAGTGAATCTAAATATCTTTCTCCAGCTGGCAGGAGAACGAGGAACGGAAAGCAATTAGCAGCGCTAACTGCCTTATTTTCCCGCAAAGATAATTCTAAACAGAACATAAGGTCTAAAGACACAATTAGCTTAGCACATGTGCATCATGGTTAAGTCACACTTCATTTTTATTATTGTGAGTATGGGAACCATCAGAGCCTAGTGAAAACATGCCATACCTGCAAAATAAATGTGTCATAAATCCTGTGACTTTTAGTGTAGAAATCATACATAGTTCAGTGGATCAGTAATGTCTGGATGCAACAAAATTAAATGCAAAGTAACATTTTATTATTACGCACATCAGTCACCATTGAATCAGCTCCTGGAATATACTGTATACTGAGGTCATATTCATTCAATCAATTCATTCATTCAATAGAAAATGATAAGACAAATGCACAGCTGCGGTACAGAAGGTTTTACATAGATAGAAATACATTGAAAACATGAAGACTAATCCACTACTGAGGTCGTCTGGTCAGTGAAATAAGACAAAACTTTTTTTTTGACCACTACTTACCTTATACATCACCCAAGCCAAATACAACTTGTCAGTGCTTGACCTTTGGACTCCATTGTTTACACTGAATATCACTTTCCTCATGAATGCTCATGCAAGTCTATTTGCAGGTATGACTGTCACATATTTCACAACAGTGTGTGGGACCAGCTTGAATAGATTTCACACTAATCAGAAAACAGTGCCTCCTCCAGGGGCGAATGAATCATAAATAAAAAAGACAGTATTGATGTCTCCCAAAACTCCAAAGCAGCTGTTTGTATTGATCGGATTACTTTAGTGCATTCCCACTCCCAGGAAAAGTCCACAGAGCAAGCCACAGAACAGCCCCGGGACTTGGGGTCGGGGGTCACATAGAACATGAGCCTTAGTCATTCTCACAGCAGGCTTTGTTAGCTCCAACATGCATCCACCTTCAGACAGACTCAAACCCACATTGACAAACATACTCATGGACCAGTGCATGCATAAGCAACAGGCCTAGTGGGGATGCCAGAACCAGCTGTCAATCACTACCCGCTGCTTTGAAAGGAGGGAGAGAAGCCTGCTACTTTTCCTCGGGATTCGGTGAGCGTAAATAAAAGGATCCCATGGTTTGGTCAATGCTGTGAGAAATTCATAAAAGACCTTAAGGCGTAAAGCTGCACTATGTAACTTTCATGGTGGAGGGTTTCATCACCTGCTTGTTTCCACGAAGATGCTATTGTTTTCCCTGGATTGTTACATATGATTGCATTGAGCGTATGTATATATATCTTGCATTTATTAAATGACACATTGCAAAACATTTCTGTGGCCAGGTTTGCCTCTGCACAAACCTGAGCCTCCACTGAGCTTCAAAGATCTTCATCAAAGCCTGACTTTTTTTTAACAAGGAATAACAAAAAGGTGTCTCAAACCACTGTAATATATAGCTCTTATATTACACATGATTGATCACATAATTTGTTCAGAGATTTGCAATTTCAGGTATGAAATCATCCAAATTATTCTAGTGAGGGCCTGTGTGTGAATCAAACTAAATATAACTCCAATGTTTGTGAAGGAGAAACAGCATTATAACAAATCAGAAAATAGTATAATATGGGCCCTTTAAAATGCCATACAGTGTTGGCTCCCCGCTGTAGTACATGTGTGAGAGCATGTTGAGATCTTGAGGCTAAAATAAGTATCCAGATAATCCAAACATACCAAGCGTGAAGCCACCTGCACTCGCCCAGGGGTAAACCAAGATGGCCTCTTACACCAACTGCTAATTCTTCAGGATGTTCTTTCCATCTGCTCTCACCAAAAATTACTTGACCCAACACATGTATTGATTTTTCACCTCAAACAGAGCTGATTTTGTCCATGTTACAGCCCAAGGCCAAAACAGTCTTGTGAATTACAGCATGTAGTATGAACTGTGATCAGATACCAGAGGAAATGTCAACTGGAAGAGACCAGGTCATTGTAAAAGATTGATTGGTGTATTAAGTGCTTGGTGTAGATTTAGTGAGATGCTTTAGGTCACTGTCTGGTTTTGTGACCAATGTCTTAGAAACCAATTAAATCAAATATGTTCATTTTGTCTTATTATGTACTTTAATTCCTTTGGTTCTTTTTAAAGAATACAGTAAAGTATATTTACCTTGATGACATGTTTCAGCTGCTGCTGCAAGTATCTTCAGAACTGCCACTGATGTTGGTAGTGACATGCCGTACATCAGCTTCCTGTATTTCCTGCAGGAAGTAACAACAGCTGATATATGGCACGTCACCACCAACACCGATGACAGTTCAGACAGAAGATGGCTTGTGGCTAGCAGCCGAAACATGTCAACAAGGTAAATACACTTCACTGTACTGTCTTTAAAAAAGAACCCAAGTTAAGTTAAACTCAGATATTCATGTCTTAGTAGGCCTATCATGATAATTACTATATGGACTTATTATACAGTAGGTGATAGCTGGAACAATATGCACTAAATTGCAAACATCTTCGCTCACCCATCCAAATAATCAAATCAGGTCTTCCAGTGACAAGCCCCTGCACCGGCCTGCAGAATGTTTCAACAAACATTTCTGAAAGAATGAGTCGCTCTCAGGAGCTCAGTGCATTCCAGCATACTGTGATAGGATGAACCTGTGCTACGAGTCCTGTCATGACTAAATATTCCACAGTCAACTGTCAGTGTTTTTTATAATAAAGTGGAAGCAAATGGGAAAGAACTCTAAGTGAAAAAATTGCATAGCACACTCAAAAGGACGATGTCCA
>KN501043.1:1925-14276 GCA_000787155.1 Scartelaos histophorus | reverse complement strand
GTTTCAATTTGTCAAAAGGTCAAAGAGGGGAAATCAGTATGAAATAAAATATGGATTGAATTGAATTCAGACTAAACCTTCATCTGTGGAAAAAAAAACAACCAAATATATTTCCAGAAAAAACAGCCTTTAATGGTGAGTTTTGCACTACAATGTACGACGCACACAGTTACATGTATGAAGGCAGGATATCACAATTATTTTAATTCAATTGTGTTCAGTGTTTTGCCCTTTTCTATTTTGGATTTTCCGGTTAACGTGAGTTGTTTTTGTTCAAGATATAAAGTGATACTGATACAAAAACAGGAATAATTATTGGGTTTCTTGAGGACATCACTTTCCTCAGTTTTGCACAACTTCCTATTGCTACACAAGCTGTTTTCTAGATCAACACTTTAAATTTTAAGAACTTTGGATCAATTTACACACTCCAGGACTTTGAGACTACAGCTTCTCCTTGAACGTTTTAGTTACCTGCTTGTTTCTATGGATATGTCATTGCTCTGTCTGGAATGTTCCACTGTATGACATTAAACAACTCTTCTTTACATTGAGTCAGATACAGGTGGTTTTATGGCTCAAAAATACTTAGAAAAGCAGATATTATGATTGTGAGCAGGGTCGCTTCTCCACAGATCTAACCTGTAATTTGGTCTTGGTCTAGTTTAGTCTCCATGAAGACAGAAAGTTTTAATACCATATTGTCAAAAGTTATACATTGCACATTTAACTTCCCAAACTGCCATTCTAAGTAATATATTCATATTTATTTGTATTATATTGACATTTGCTATGCTGTCAAAAATAAATTGGCGTCTTGTATTCTTTGCTAAAATCGCCTACAGTCACATTGCCATAACCTCACTTCTTCTGCTCCGAAAGATGGAAAATAATTGTCTCTCGTTACCAGGCATGTAGCTGAGGCCAGTGCTGCCATCTGGATCCACAGTGAGGAGAATGGGACCATCTCATTTAGTGGTGCAGTAATAATAACACAGAGGAGAGACGCAGTATGACCCCCAGGCTGCAGGGGCCCCTCTCACACACTACACTCTCATTTGTGCTGCTCACTGTTTTTGTGTCAACAGCCACAGGGTCCAATGTAGACTGTCCATAATTTTGTAACAGAGAGAGGGGAGTTCAGACTAGCAGTGCCAACTTCCAAGTGAAAAGTTTTTATGAGGATTTACGGTTAATTTAGCCCCTCTGATTAATAGCTTTATTATAATAGAAAACTGTGAATTAGTTGCTTATGTTGAATAAATTGACATTGCTGGAGATTGCATATGTAAATTTGTGCTTTGCTTTTTGTGATAAGTTTGTTGGCTGCATCGTCCCCTGCGGTTTCCTCCATTATGCAAAATCGATAAAAGTGTGATGCAACGCTATATACAACAACCTGACAAACCTAATGCGAGGTGCAGTAGTTTAATTAGCGGGTTGCATGCTGATGGTGTTGTGAGAGGGATCTGTAGGGGCAGTGACTTAGTAGGGAGAGCAAAGAGAGAGGGGAATCTGTCAAAAATGAAAAATAAACTTATTAAACATATTTTTCTGTTGTTTTCTGCAAATATAGCATTTTAAAAACAATAAAGTAACATAGTGATCTGTTATGCGTTTGTTATAAAAGTAAAATAACCTGTTTTTAACCAAATTCTTCAACTAAATACTGGTTTAAGGTCTGAAAAAAAGACAAACCAAAAACAACCCATTACCCGGCTGGTACTTGGATTGAAGACCATTGGGATTCCAGGTGCCAAAGTGGGGTGCCAGTGGTAAAAACTGTTGTTGTTTCCTTAGGCAAGACATTTCACCCACATTGGCTAGTATGAATATGGTGTGTGCATGTGTGGTTGGTCGAGCTAAGATAAAAGTAGCTTACTAACAATGAGTGTGGAGTGAATTTAAAAATGCACTGTAGAGGGGCTTCCAAAGCAAATATATGCAATGATGAATGAATTAACTGATAAACACATTTTTGTATCAACTTTCTGGGGTTACACAGCTCTAAGTCAACATAATATGGACAAAATGGACTTGGACAGAATTCACCATGTTGTGCTTGATAAGGGAATTGAACCAGTGACTGCCTCTGCTGTCACTTATACAGTTTTTTTACAATTGTATAATAGATCATAGCTATAAATATGCTGTGACACACATTAGTAAAATTCTGCTGAGTGTCCAAAGCATCCACCATGTCTCTACAATGATTAAGTCTGACCATCTCTGTTACATGTAAATCACATTGTAAGTCAAGAGTGGACTTCATAATAATAATGCAGAGGATTTATTTAAGGCACCCAAAGTATTTTACATTGGATTATTCATTCACTCCACACACAGACTTTATTTCAGCAGTAATTTAGCTAATTGTATCTACTCCTCAAAGACATATAGCCCATAAAGAAATATTTATGTTATGTGTGTCCTTATATAACCAAGTGAAAATGTAAAATGCACCATAAGTTTTGCTCATTAACACCCAGCTCTCCACACCACATACATTGGACACTGAAAAGCAGAATTATGTGTCCTTTCTAACTGTGACACATTATATTATACTACACAATAAACTAGCAGCAGACAGGATACGTCGTTACCTTTAGCAGAATCTGTCTTGTCTACAATTCATTTTACCTTATTGAATTGAAATCCTGCGGACATTTTGTATCTGTCAAAGACAAAATGAAGAATGCAGAGGAAGAGTTTTTGTGGAATCCAAAAATAGTACGTACAGACGCTGCTCTATGTAGCAGCGAATCTCCAATTTTGTCCAATTTTCTGACAGGTCATGTTTCTATATATTGTCTGTACAAAATCTTTAGTATCACAGTAAAAGTTGTGCTACCATGGATAAGAATGTGAAATTTATATCCAAGGGCCTGTGTCACCAGAATGATTTGATTAAAGTGAATCACTTGTGAACTAGTGCTCTTAGACATTAGGGATAAGATGGATCAAGTGTTTTGCTGCTGGGCACAATGGTAGTATGCATTAGTGGGATTTTGTTTGCCAGTCTTCCTGTTAGTTAGTGAAGGCTTCTAGCTACAAACAGCTGCCATTGCAAGGTCTCATATTGAAAAGTTTCATGCCAGATTTTTATGTTTTTCAATTTTTTTTTCTGTTTGTTTTGATTGGATTCCATCTAAAATGCAATGTCACTTTATGCACAAGGAAAGTATTTGTTGTAGTAAAAATGTTCATTTAAAGGTGTGTAACTTTAATGGGGGAGGGCCTGTCACCTGTTTCTCTTTATGGAGATATTGCCTGGAATGTTCCACAATACGGCATTACACTTATTTATCTCTATGGAGACAGCAGGTGCCACCACATTACCAGGTTACTTGTCAGATCTGTGAAGAGGGGAGTCCACTCACAATAAAAATGCATGCTTTTAATTCAATTAATTCAATTAGGCCACGTTATTGAGTAAATGCAAGAAAACAATAACATCTCCATGGACACCAGAAAATTTATACAGTGCATCTTTAACAAAATAAAGGTGTTTTTCATCATAACAAAGCACAAGGAAAAATTATATTATATTCAAGAATTTTTTTCCTTGTGTTGGGCTGTGCTTTGTTTCATTCACAAATGTTTAACACACAAACCCTGCATATTAAGGCGAGTTCTTCTCTCAAATAAATAATACAGGAGTCATCTGGATGATTTCAGACCTGGAATTGTCCATCACTACTCAACTACAGGTAAAAGGAGCTGTTAACACAAGGTGGAGCAGAGCATTTTGAGCTTTGGAGATGTAGACAGACTAATAAACCACTGTTACTCAAAATGTGTGAATAAAACAACATTTTGAAAAGAGATTCAATTTAGCTTAATACGGGTCCTTTGAGATGTTAAAACAAGCTCATGCACCAAAACCTCTAGAACATTTGACCTGGATAAAACTCCTTCCAATACACGTGGGTCTTCAGTCGACTTTCTCCCCAAAACTTTGCCCCTGTGCCCCTCATTGCGCTGTGTTTAGAGTGTGTCCCTCTCCGGGCCTCCATCTGTCTCTATGTGTCAGCACCTGCCCAGGAGCTGTCTGTAGCTCAGCCTAAAGACGACCAGGGGAGCTCCATGTTTGTCCCAGTTTGGATTTAACAATGCACGCTGTCTGACCAACCACATCAGCCTATATTAAGATTCTGTAAGCGTGCAGGGGTCCAGTTTACACACCTGCAAAAACACGTGAAAGGACTTAAGAAAAGAACATAACTTGAGTAACTTAAGGAGCCCATATTAAGCTATTTTCGGAACTATGCTGTACTGTTATTTACACATCAAAAACATGCATTTAACACACACACGTCTTTCATAAGCGCTTTCAGTTTTGGAGATAGCCACACTTTTGTATCTTGAGAATCTTTTTGGCGGAAATAACTCCTGAGACCTGAGGAATTTTTCTTTTGTTTCCTATGATGTAATACAGATACTCATTCCCAAGACAGAATAATTATAAAAGTATCTAGACCCTTGCTATGTAATAGGGTGTCTTAAAGGTCCTATATTACACAAAACTGACTCTTGTGAGCTTAAAGCCGTCTCATAATGTTGTCTCATCAAAAACATCCCTGGAGTTCAAGCTCAAAATGCTCTGTTCCACTGATTTGATGAGGAAGCAACATTATAACATAAATCCGATAATATAGGCCCATTAATGTACTGTATTTAGTTAGAAACATAATCTAAGTTCATATGAGGACTGGCCTGTTTAAGCAAATGTGTTTCTAGGCCAGACATTTTGGGACTGAACCCTGTCATCATCTGTCGTCTTGTACATTCTTAGTTCTTAATCAGTTTAATTCATTTGGGCTCATTAAAGTGTTAGTCTCAGACATGAAAAATGGAATAAAAAACAACTTCAAATGCTAGAATCCTATCGTTTACATCCCCCCTCTGGCCACGCAGGGTCAGGAATCAGAGTGCGCCATCTGCCAGTTCCAGTGGACCCAGATCAAGACGGCCAGAGCCTGTTGGAAATTTGGAGTAGAAACTTCCACGAAAATAAAGAAATAACAGTGGTTGCTGAAAATCGCCCTGCGTGGTTTAGTACTTGTTATTTTGAGCCATTTGTCCCTTGTAAATATAATCTTCAAGCTTGATTAAAATACATTTTGATTGCAGACAAAAATATCAAGATACAGCAATATACAGTGCATAGTAACAATTTGAAGTTAAAGGTGTTAAACGTGCAATGTGTGACTTTTCCCATCTATCTTGTCTCCATGGAAACATTATTGCTTCCCCTGAAATGTCCCACTGCATGGCATTTAAACGAGCCTATCTCTGTAAAGACAAAAATGCCAATATGCCAAGTTACAGGTCAGATCTGTGGGGAGGCGACCCTGATTACAATAATACTGCATGTTTTTCCAAAGCACTTTGAGGAATAGAAACACCAGTGATCTAATACATAGCAGATGGATCATTTTAATGCAATACTACGGAACAATTCAAGCAGCAAAGCACTGACATCTCCACGGAGACTAGAAAAGTTTTTAATGCACCTTAAACTTGAAATTTGAGTCTTGAACCAGCGGTCATGTCTTTCACTTAAATAGATTCTTCTTTTTTCAACCTCTGTTAAACTCAAGTCAACTGTGAAGCTGGGAAATGTGCCCAGAAGTCAGTGTTGTTTGTTTTTTGCCAAATACAACCTTAGTTTAAAGGTTAAAGAGCATCAGTAAATAGGAGTTAATAAAAATGACCTCTGCTGTGATTTATACAGTTGACACATAAAAAATAAACTGGCTGTAAATACATTGTGACATATTTGAGTAAAATTCTACTGCGTGTTTGTAACTACCAGACTTAAACAACACTGTGAGCCAGGACAGAGTGAACTTCATAACACAGCTACGTCTCAAATACAGCCCATAAAGAAATATTTATGTTATGTGTGTCCCTGTATAACCAAGTGGCATTGTAAAACGCACCATAAGTTTTGCTCAATAGCACCAGCTCTCCAACTCACACTGTACATACATGGAACGCATTAGGAACTACACAATATGAAAGGAAAATATACATACGATTTTACATAATAAACTAAAATAAATAAAACTTTATGTTGTTTCTGGACAGCGGCAAACAGGATGTGCAGTTACCATAAACTCAAACTGTCTGGAATTCATCTTATTATTGAACTGAATCCCTTAGAGTACATTCTGTGCCTGTTAGAGATACTTGAACAGAATACTGAAAGCAAGTTTGATAATGTTGATAAAGTTGTCAGTTAAATTTAAGTAATAGATCTGTAGTGGTTTGAGATAATGGGGCCTATATTCCACTGAGGAAGAGGTTTTACACTGTTCTTCTTTACAAGCTGACCTCTTTATGGCTCTTTGTGATTTGGCTGACTCATCTTCCCTAATGTTAATGTCACAAACCAGCACCATCAAACTGGAAATGGCTTCTGGGTGGGAGCCGAAACATTTTGATTTCAAAAACAGTGTCCAGATTGGCTTCCTCTAAAACCTTTTCTAACTTGGACCACTCCTGAATGGAAGAGGAATTATAGAGTCTTTTCCTCCTTTAACTGTGAGCATTTGCTTTATGAATTCCTCACTGTTAATCGTGTAGAGCTGAATGCACCAGCTGCTTGTGCGCCTGCTCTTACACTATGTGTGACACTTAAGGCCACCTCACTGTTAGGACTGTTGCAGCAGCAGACATAAGGCCACTGTGCAAAGTGCAGGGGGAACAAATAAACCCAAAGAACATTTGGGTTAGAAACTCCAATTCTGTCTGTGCTAAATTTGACGTTCTCAACATAAACAGCTGAACAAGGGAAACTTTTATATATAAAACCCACGTGTTCCTCAGGCTTTGGCACCTGCAGCTGCTCTCAGAAAGCACAAATTATGTTCTCATTTCTTGCTACTGAATTTAAAGATAAGATAATTTTTCCTACAATGGGTAAATTCTGATGTTGCATTGCAAAGTACATGATTGGTTCTGATAGCACAGTGATATCAGCCTGACCCTGGAAAATTATTTTTAGATTAAAGCTTTATTGATTAACCATTAAAACCATGAAAAAAAAGTATAGAGAGTCTTAACTGCAAATATCTGACAACTTCAAGTGTTCAAAGTGTTACTTATAAAACAAATTATAATAATTGATTATAAATTATTGGTAAATGGTCATATTTTTATATAGCTCTTTTCCAACTTAAGACACTTTACATCAAGGAACCACTCACCCATTCACACACACACACATTCATTCACCAGTGTACACAGACACTGGGGGCTAGGTGGTTTAAGTGTCTTGCCCAAGGACACAACAACAGTATTCATCTGTGGGAGCTGGAATCTCACCACCAAACACTGGGTCAGTGGTTCTGACGGCTGAACCAATGATGTTTAAGTTGAAATCAGTGAACAAAACAACAGCTCAAACAACAAACTGAGCTAACACCACCATCGTCATTATAACCCTGGAGAACTGGAGCTGTTCAGTTTTAAACCATCAATCAGACAGAGGGGCTGATTCACTTTGGCCACTGTCCTAATATCCAGCTTTTCTCTCACTTATTGAAGTGTGTGAAGTGGATCCGATCCCCAGTGTAGAGTTCTGTAGGGACAGTAGTCATTGGTGGAGTCAGAGCTGATGCAGGGGTGGGCAGGTCCAGGTCAGACACAGGAGTCCACTCAGAGCCTTTTGTGAACAGAGCTTTTAGTCACACCGTGTTCCTGTGTTCTTGCCTTTATCCCATTTCAGGAGAACAGACAATGCCTCCTCTGCTCTGATGGCCACTGGGAGAGGGTGTGGAGGTACCGTACTCCCTTGTACATCTCAAATTCTTAAAGTTATTTATTTGTTTATTTTTATTTATTTATTTTTAACACAATAGGCATGAGAGTATAGAGAGAATATATTCTGCATTCTTTAATCTATAAACAAACAATAAATCATAACTTTTAAATAAGAAGGATTCATTTAGCAATGCTGCTTTTATTGAATTTATCCAAAAATAATCTAAAATTTTAGTTTTTCTTTTTAATATTTCTTTTTAGTTATTATTCAACTCAGAAATCAAACCATGGAAATGTGTTTTATGTATTTTGAACCACTCTTTTTATTTAATTTCACATAAATCTATACTATTATTAGACCTTAAATTATGTTGGCAGCTGTCATATATGTTGAACTGTTACATGCAGTTAGTTTATTAGGGTAAAAATGTATTAAACAAGTCCATTGCATGAGCATCTTAGACTGATTATGTTTACTAAATAACCACCATCACATCCAGTGAGTGCAGCCTCCTCCTCACTCTGATGGCTTGTGTTTAATTGGCAGAGTTTTACAAGGCTTTCACGGCGCCTTCACATGAGCCCGCCTGACGAGAGCCGCCTCTTTCTGATAGCTTTAATTAAATGGGACACTGAAGTGCAGCCACAGTGACTAATGCAGCTGCTCTGGTGCTAAGGTCAACAAGGGAGGGAATCGAACCATCAATATGTGCTAAAAACGACGGCGCTCTTCTCCACTGAGCCACCCCCACTTCACAAACATGAACTGCCATACGCTTCAATAAAATCCTTGCAAGTTCGTCAAAGAGGAGTGGTTGCCATGGGATCTGGGTGATTTTCTCCGAGCACTGATGTCTTTGCTTGTTGTAAATTAGCTCATAATTAAATGAAAGCCTTCTCTATGATGCACAAATGTTCTCAGCAATTTATACAACATTTACAGATCATCTGAGTTCAAGCTCTCAAGAGAAGCAAGTAAACATGGCTCTGATGAAAACAGCAGATCAGTATGGACGGCCTGACCCTCTTGTGATCAAGGTACATTTTATTAAGTGATTCTGAGCTGTTTTTTATTCATATATTAGTGATTTTGACTTTATGTATTGAATTATAAGGTGGTGGGATTTTAAGGTGGCCACAGCTGTTTGCCCAGAGTCAAAATGTGTGTCACAGACTTAAATTGGTTTCTTAAAAGTTTGGTTTCTTTAATAAAAATATTTTATAATGCAATCATAACAGTCTAACACTATTAACTGCTGTTCAAACATGTTTTTGCTAAGCGCTAAAATGAAACCACTAAATTAAATCACTGTAGTTTACTTGCTAATTAAATTTGTGAAAATAAAGTCACTTAAAATACTTCACCTTGTTGCACTTGTACAAATCTGTGCCTTCATGAGCCTTATTAAAATCACCGTGTGTTCTCCAAGTGTGGAGCGCTGTTGTTGGAATCATTTGTAGTTTTGTTATCAGAATAAATTATTAGCTCCACATTAGTCCCCTGCTCACATTGAGGCGCTGTTGGGAGGATAATAAATAACTCGCCCCAAGTGGGAAGTCCTGAACTCTTGAACCAAAGTGCTTTAAACAGAATCTTAAGTGTCTGCGCGGAGCATCCACCTGGTTTTATGGGCAGTGCCTGAAGCCAACTCTTTCTTATTAACCAAAGACATTGTGAATATTAAATTGAAAGTGTCTTCACATAATCTTGGTGTAATTTGAGTCAAATTACAGTGTTCCTTTGATTATAGGATAAGTTTCACAAGAACACTTAGCTGGAGATTGGCCTGCTCTGCATAAATAAGCTCTCAGTTATATTAGAGAAGCTGGAACATCTGAAGAATACCCACCCAGACTTCATAATGTGCTCAGTTTGCAGTGATGGCTCATGGAAGTGCTTCTCAAATCATCCCCCTCACCCACATTTATCGAACGAACAGACTGTGCCAAGTCTATATGAATATTGTCTAAAATGCTTAAGGAAAACTGACCTTATTAAGACTGCATAACACTTAGATTGCAAGGAAAGTCATGTGAAGGCATTTTTCATTCAAAGTGAAAAGTGGCCCTGACATGCCAGCACTTTTCCACGTCTCCATGGTTACAGCTGAAGTTGCAAAGCTAAATGGTTGTTGCTTCATCTGTACCAAAATGAAACCTTTTATTTTATTGTCTGCCTCATTCCTCTAATATTCTGTTCTGTCTGTTACTCAGCTCTGGCACATGAGTTATGCACAGCCATCTGAGGTGAGGGGAGAGAATACTTCAGTAATTGTTTGAATGAAATGACACAAAATGAAATGAGAGGAAGGCATTTTGTAGATAAGGCCTTGGGAACATAGACTAAAAGCATTTTAATTTGCGCTCTATAATGATTTCACACCTCTTTTGCTGCAGTGCCCTTTTATTTATTTATTTATTTCACAAGTTTATCACATTCGGCATCATTATCACGTATGTAGGTTCACAGCTAGCCTTCCTAATTAGACATTCAGTTACTAATGCTGTTAATGTAGTACCATATGGACATCTTGGTATTTGCTATTGTATATTTTTGTGCATTATAATGACATTAGTTTTCCCCAGATATCAAAGTTGTAAGTAAGGGCACACACACGCTAGGCCTTTTAAACAATGTAGGCACAGTTCCGAAAAGGTCTGTGGCCACAATCTTGGTAATGTCAACATAAAACTGTGTTTAATTATATTTCATACAGAAGTGCTAATGCTGTAGTGGAAAAAATATATAGCTCTTGACTGTGATACAAGCTCCAGAGTGTGGATTAAACAGCAGCGTGGAGCAGTTAGGGCAATAGAAGTCAAGAAGTTTCAGAACTACTGTCGCTGTCCATGGTCCTGATGCACTATAACACTAGCACAGATCAGCTGTGTTGTTTTAATTTTATTTTTTTAACATGCTTTTGGACATCTTGTGTCAGGGTAAGTATTTCACATTTTCTAACTGAACAAAATGTCTATATTTAGAAAGTCTAGTGATGATTTATGAAACTGTACAAGAGAAAACTTTGACAAATTATATGGAGACAGTAGCTCTCACATCACAATATATTATAATAACAAAAAGCAACAATATGAATAGCAATAATACATTTAAAATAAGAAGCACACATAGCAAGAGACTGGTGACAGATAAGGCGCAGTTATATAAACATGTATGTGCAAGTAAAAATAAAATATAGAAATATACTAATACAAATATATCTGATCTTAAGTCAATAATTTTGCCTACAATGTAACAATCCACGCAAAATTAGAATTGAGCATTTTTGAGACCTCAGAGAACTTATTTTATGGGATGGGACAAATATGTAATGTCAAAAAAATCTAATTTGCATGATGCATTTCGAGGTACCTCCAACCTAGCCAAAGTATGTTCAGAGTTCAAAATAATCATTATATAAAGGCCCTTTACCGGAGACAGCATTGAGAACAGATCATGCAATTGTGCGTGAGGCCCTGGAGGTGACAGTTGGTGTATTTTAGCAACAAAACCAATGAATTCAATTATTTCATCCTCTACACATTGTTCTAATCGTCGTAGTGGGTTTGTTTCTTTCATTTGAAGACCAGCTGTGCAAATAATTACCAGGTGAGTGTGTCCCTGTCAGTGTCCATGGAGGAGATGGATGGGCTATTAAAGATGGATGAGCGATAATTGTGTTGCGGTACCTGACAAGACTTCCCATGGTTCCCTGGCGTGGCCGCCCTCGCCCCCCACTGACGATCTGAGCCCATTTCACAGAGCTGTCAGGATGTGGTCTGTGAATATTTTTATCTGATTATACTTGCAATATAGTGAAATAGTGATATAATGTATTATGTAACATCACAATCAATGAATCTCTTTAGAAGGTATACTGAGTAGCCTGCAGAATCTAAATGTTGCACAAAATCAGAAAATGTTGCAAATTTTTCAAACTCTAATAATTTAACACATTTCCCTCAGATAAATATATGTAAAAACACCAAAAACACTGGATTTCAAAGGCAGCATTAGCAAGATGATGAAGGGTTTGCCCTCTGATCCAAAGGTTAGAGGTTCAGTCCCTACTCCTATCAATTAAAGAACAAATATTATGCATTGTCTTTTACATTGGTATAAATATTTGATGAAACCCTAATACATGATGGATGAAATGGGCATGGAGTGGTTGACAATCCACATTACAAATATTTACATTGGATATTGAATATATTGTGACTGAAACTTGAGCATTTCAGGGTAGGTAACTTGCTCAAGGGCACCTCCGACATGAAAAGGCTCATTGTATTGTCAGGGCTGGAACATGAAGCAGTGACCTTTTGGTTCTCAGACCATCCAGCTTCTATGTACAGTACAGGTTACATTTATAAATGCAGAAGCTATTCTTTCAAAGCATATAAGCTAATATTATCATTTTACATTGCCACTAAAACACAAATACATTCAAGAGATTATGATGCAGGTTATTACGGCGTAAATATTTGATTTATGCCCCTTTTGGAAATGTTCCTGTCCAACATAAATCATGTACTTTTCTCATTCTGAACTTCCCCCAGGCTGCTGAGAGAAGATGGTTC
>JACN01093660.1:0-19829 GCA_000787155.1 Scartelaos histophorus | reverse complement strand
CGGCTACGTGTGTACATGGCCTTAAAGATGTAGACAGACTAATAACAGGGTTATTGAAACAACTGTGAATGGAGCAAAATTAAACTCCAGGTAGAGGTAACAACTTCATAAAATGATTTAAAGCCCACAAGGCTCCATTTTGATTAATATGGGGTATTTTAAGGAGGAAGAAAGGGGAAGGAAGCAGTTTTTGTGAACAGAAATTTACCAGCTGCCCACAAGAGTATCCTCAAGCTTTAGCCTAGTGAGAGATCAGGCAAAGAGCATAATGACCCATAATGAGGCGAGCTTGTAAACAAGGCCAAGGATGTCTCACTTAAAAACTCTTTTAGCGGGCAGGATTTATGTAAGTGTAAAGTACTATAAATCCTAGTGTCTCAGACCCGAACCATCAAAGTGAAAATGGCCTCTGGATGGGAGCCCAGATGTCTTGATTTCCAAAAGAGCGCCCAGATGACTACCTCTAAAAACTTTGCTATACTTAAAACAGGTATTTACTCCAGAAGAGAAATGAAGATGTCCTCCTCATTTAAGCTCCTATATTATGCTCAATTGACTCTTGCTTTAAGCAATGTTAAAATGTTGTTAATTTGTCCCATGTACTCTGTCTGCCTCAGGATTTGCATATTTAGGATTACATGTCTCACCAAATATTAAAGACATCTTGAAGAACAATATTGAAGCTGTTCACAAAAATGTAAAGAAAATGTAAAGTAAAGTAAAGTAAAGATCTCACCAGATGAATAGATCTTGCAGTTTCCTGGATGGGTAGAGTCAACTTAGTTAAAATGAACATGTTACCAAGACTTCTGTATCCTTTGCAGATTGAGTTTTAAAACCTTTCAACTACCTAAGGATGAAGGGGACTTGCTCTTCCTAATATTTTGCATTATAACTGGGCCTGTCACTGTAAAGTCATGTATGAGTGGGCTCACGCACATCTGAAAGGGGGAAAAAATCCACTGGAGTCGTGGACATGTGTCCTATTTACCTTGTTGGGTACAGTTACAGTTTAACTTATTGACTGACAATCCCCCAAATATTTGGCAACATATAAATAGAAATATTGGTAGTAATAATCCTAACTTGAGCTATTTAACTCCACTCATAAACAATCAAAACTTCAACCCTGGTCTTAAAAGTGTAATTTTTCAAAGGTAGTATAGTTTAGGAATAAAAGTTATTAGTGATCTTTTTGACGGTAATGTTATTATGTCATTTGTACAAGTCCAGAACAAATTTGGAGTCGCCCAGATTTCTTTGCTTATTTGCAGGTTCGTCACTTTATCAGTTCAAAGTATAATATTACTCATGGGGATATGCAGCTTGCTCCTATTGAAAAAGTCACAGCATTGAATTTAAAGAAAAGTTTCATTAAACAGTTTTACTCAAGATTACAGGGTCATAACCAACACAATATTGAAAGGTTGAGTAAGTGTTGGCAAGAAGATCTCCAATGCCATTATGAAGAATATAGTTGGAAGGACAGTGTCCGGTCCATTCACTATTTCTTAATAACAAATACAAAGAGGCTCAATTTAAAATTTTACACAGACAGAACAGAACACCAGTTTTTCTGAACAAAATAGATTCAAGTAGATTTACCTTATGTCATAAATGTAAAGCAACAGATGTGACATATCTACTCTGTCTGTGGACGTGTCCAAAAATCTCCAAATTCTGGTCATTTGTAACTAAAGAAATAAGCAGTGTGGTGAAATTTAAATTGGTGAAGGATCCAGGTTGGTTTCTGTTGGGCCTGACACCACTGGACAAGGTGGGAGACAAAAGTAAATTGAAATTGGTGGATAAATTACTATTTTTGGCACAGAAGTGTGTGCTGTTTAATTGGATACATGAGAAGCCACTGTCACCCAGTGGTATAAAGACATTTTTAAAGTGTTACCCATGGAAAGACTCAGTGCTAAAGTGAAAGGCGATGATGACCTCTTTGTGGAGTGGTGCGGCCTCTACTAGACCAGTCCACTGACGTCACTATCACTGTCCACAGAGGTGTCGGCTCAGTGCTATGGCGGCTGTTTGCCTGTTTGACCAGGCCGGTGTGTTTTGTTTAACTGAGTCAGGTCTATGTGAAGGAAATTTTAAATATATGCTCGAACTGCTCTATGTTTTTGTGTGTTGTGTTAAAATGTTGAAAAAAAACGTAATAAAATATGTTAAAAAAATGTTGTTACCTCATACAAAACAAAACACAAACCTGGTGTTGTGTTTTGTTTCATTCACATATATTTGAGTAACTCTTTATTATTATTATGATGCGTTCGATTGACAAGCAAAATTTCCAAGAAGAATCCAAGATGACTGCTCCCGGCGTCACCGTATAAACTGTTTCCATTTTGTTTGGACGCTTTGGTTTTTTAAAAGTCAATGTCATTCACTTGTATTACTGCAATATCTTACTGCATCCTTATCACTGCCCATGTTTTAGCCCATTTCCTACTAGTTAACATGCCAAAATGATCTACTATCACACAACACCAACACTTTCACTTCACTAATATAATGAGTTATACTATTTATACTGAATTCTTCGTTAAGGTTATGTAGTTGAAGCACATATTCTGGAGCCTGGTACTCTGCCAATGCTAAAGCAACAGCAGCTCTCCAGTTACCGGCCGAGTCGGGTGGATAAATAAACAGAGCATTTGTCTATCTACATCTCAAAAATTATAACATAGATCAAAAAATAGTAATAATAAGCGTAATATGGGCCCTGTAAGATAATAAGAACTACTCAATACTGTATATTTGACACATGACACTGAATAAAGACACTTCAAGAAATTTGGCCTGTATATCACATTTAAATAAATCAAGTACAATAAAAAGAAACATAATAACAAGAAACATATTTGTTAATGGTGCATTGTGTAAGTTTTCTGGTGGAGAGTCGGCTAGATGTTATTACTATCCAGTATTAAACCTTTTTATCTTCATGGAGACCAAACCAGACAAAGTTACAGGTCAGATCTGTGGAGAGGCGACCCGGCTCACAGTCAGATCACCTGTTTTGATAGTTATTGCTGAGCTATAATTTGATAAATGTAAAGTAGAGCTGTTTAAGGTCATACTGTGGAACATTCCAGGCACAGCAATGACAAATGTATAGAAACAAGCATAGAAACAAAAAGTTACATAGTGCACGTTTAAAGAGTCCGTCCTTCTGGCCACTTTTATGTCTTTGTTCATGGTTAAGTGAAATGTTCAGGAACACACCAACAAAATGGCCTCCAATAAACGCCCCTGGTTTGTTTTTGCCCCGGGGCTCCCCAGAGACAGATTTGTCCCATACAGCACCTGTAAGCTGGAATGCTACATACAATATTACCATATTAATCAACTGTGCCAACAAACAAAACCCTATCCTTGCCCATTGCCCCATCGAATCCCATTATACACACCCGCTAGCTGCCGTAAGCACTTAACAGGCATAAACCTTATTTTCTTCTTCTGAGCCTTAAAAACGTGAAAAACAGAATTAGTTCATTTTAAATGGTTTGCGGTGGTCCGAAAATACTCCACACTTATTGATACTTTGCATTTACATCACGGTGGAGGTGTTCTACATATATTTATTGGCAGAATGTTCATCAGTTACCGCGGCGACACAATGCACACATTTGCAAACGGTGCCGAATACGTTTTAAGATAAGAAAAAATGTGCTAAATGTTTTTAAACAGCACATTTTCAGGAGCCTGTGATGAATATAAGCATTCATTCTCCTGCTTAGGTGTTTGATTTTCAACAAAAAGGTGAGAGTGACTGAAAAGCTGTTGGCTAATGCTTGCCAGCTCGTGACTGATTTTGTGTGAAAGACTTGTTTAAGATCACAAATCAGTTCTCCTGTTGTAGTTCCATCCAAGTTTGTCTTTTCATTGTGTTAAAATAAAGTGTAATAAAGCCCCAGACAGAGCAGAGCCTACAGTTAGCCTCACACCTCCAGGGAATGTTGCAAGTACCAACCTTTTGAGGGCCCTACTTACTACTATGAGTTGTAGTACCGTATTTTTCGGACTAGAAGGCGCATCTAAAGTCATTCCATTTTCTCAAAAATCAACAGTGGCCTTATAATCCAGTGGCCTTATGTGTGACCTTTGGTTGTGTTTAACCTCCAACCGATTTGATGTTGCCCACATTAGTCTAATAACGTATTAGTGGGCGAGTCAGGAGGAGTAATATGTTGGCGACATATAGGGCGACTGTGCAACATACCGGTAGTTCTGCCGTGTGGTGTTCAAGGACCCAAAATGCACCTGTTAAGAGACATGCACCATGCAGATTTCAGGTTTTGTATTTTAGTGTTAAAACTGAACAATGTTGAGAGGGATCCGGGCATGTTTGATGCCCAAATCACCCAACTGTTAAACTTGTATTTTTGTGTTAGCTACAACTGAGAGTTATTGTAAATGACCTGAATAAAGTTCGATTTATCCGACACGCGTTTTGTTTCACTTATTGCGCCTTATAATCCGATGGCCTTATGTGTGGACAATGACACAACTGACATATTATTTGATACTGCACCTAATAATCCGGTGCTCTTTATAGCCCCAAAAATACGGTATAACTGCTTTTCATACACACTTTCAGTTGAGTTTTGCAGTCATAGTAGAGCTATCAACAACTAGCATGCTAACAATGCACTCTCTGATTATCAAACATCAGCGCTTTAAAATTAGATGCAGGCAGAGCACACCGGACATACTTTGACCTAAAGAGTTGCTAAAACAATATATTTGTACTGGAGCAAGACAAATTTTAAATAGATGGAAAATATCAAGTACTAGAAAGTCATTTTATAATACACTGACCTCATCAAAAACAAGGAGTTGTGATTTGTTTTATTCACACATATTTGAGTAATCCTGCATTATTAGTCTGTCTACATATCCCAAGCTCAAAATGCTCTGTTCCACCTTGTGATGTCATGATGCAGTAGTTTTCCAGTTAACGTCTACCTTTTGTCGAGTAAAGATCGGAAATCCCAAAGCTGAACTAACCCAGATGTTTCTAGTGAAGGTTTATGAGGTTTAAAAACACACTTTACAACCACATGACATCACAAGGTGGAAAGGAGTGTTTTCTGGCTAAATATACAGGATGTGTGTATTAAACGCGCATGTATGAATGAAACAAAACACAACTCCAGGTACGTTTTCAATGACGAAACAACAAACATCACAAAATAGCGTCATACGGGCTATTTAAAACCTCCCATTTAACACGAATAAAAAGAAACGATCTTTTGTTCTCGCACAAAGAATGTAGGCGCGCAGCAAATCAATGACCACACATCCACACAAACAAGATCGCAAGGCAAATATTTGGGATGCAAGAAAGACGGCGTGTGCAGGTCTGCAGCTCCGAGCGAAAATCCTGAAAACCCAGGAATAATTAGCTTAGTGCGCTGTTTGCCTTTTGATTTATGGCAAGTCCAAAATACCACCTGTCACAGCGAGGAATGAAATGCTTTGAAGCCCCACTTTGAGATTGCATAAAAGACAGCGTAAATGTAGTCCTTTTTAACTCTGGAGTTTGGAATCACAGAGTGCGAGTGGTATTCAAGATGTAATTATGTGTTAATCCAGTTATTGGAGTATAAAATTGGAGAATCATAATGTGCTCCTTTCAAATCTTCTATCTCATATTGAAGTTCAAACTCAGCACTGTGTAGATTCTTCAGTAGCGTATAATGTGTTACTAACAGATTTTGTAGTTCTTTGAGACTGAACGAGGTAATTATACAGTAAATATATGAATTATAGAAATATATTATAAAATCAGTCGGATGTCTCTTTTCATCTCGATATTTGCGTGCGGTTGCCAGATGCTGTTCACAACACGCCCCAGATGTAGCACCTGAAATGCAGATGTTTGGTCAGGTTAAAGGGCCCGCGTTACGCTATTTTCGGATCTGTTTGAGAATGTTCCACCTTGTGATGTCAGAAAGGGAATACAGGAAGTGCTCCACCTAACCCTAACCCTTCTAGATACGTCGTCACTAGAATCATTTGGATTATTTCAACCCTGGAAATGGCACTTTCTGCTGAACAAAAGGTAAAACGGCAGCTGTTAGAAGTAGCTGTTAAGTACTACTGCTAAAACTACTACTACTACTGCTACTATCATGACATCACAAGGTGGAACGGAACATTTTGAGCCGACTAAAGACTAAAAAAAAGGTTACGTAAACATGTGTGAATGTAAGAGAACACAACAATGTTTTTAAAGAGGTAACGACATTCTAATATTGCAAATTTTGCGTAATATACGACCCTTAATGTTGCCTGGGATCTAGAATACATAATACTTCAATACTTTACAAAGACGTACTTGTTCACCGGTGAATCTACCACAAATTTGAGGGTTGGTTTAGCCAGTCATGGACATGTATGGTCATCAAAACAAATATCAAATATGGCTGCTTACGAGGATTAAAAACATTGTGTATTTTTGCAGAATCAATGACCAACTAAACTGTTAATTTGAGGCGAGATACACCTGTCACTGAAAAATCGAATCGGTTTGCACCGTCAGATTTTGCACTGACTCGGGAAACAATGGCGTGCACGGGGACCACACTGATTTCCCTCTGTCTAAAATAAAATACAGAGATATAATTTTGGAATTGCCAGGCAGTGATTAATGGTTCATATATCTTTAATCATTGAGCCTATTCCCGTTCACACAGTTAAAGTTTCCTGCGTCAGCAAACAAAAATGAAATTACTTCTTCACAATAGCTTCAGAATGCAGTGCCATTATGTTATTATGCAACACCACAGACGTCATTGCTGTCAGGAAATATCTCCCGCTGAGTTATATAAGCCCTATTTTTCATCTTAAATTATGATTTTATTGAGTTAATTATATCTTCCAATTCAAGAGGGTGAAGACATCATACACAATACAATATACAAACTATTCAGTCTTTTCAATGATCAAAAGTCCTTCAAATGACCTCCATACTAACAACATGTCATGGCTTTCTGAATTCACAACCACTGAAGAAATGTTGAGAATTAAGAGAGAATGTCTTTTATGATTCTATTTATTTATTTATTATTATCTCTGCTAACGAGATAAATGCGATTGAGTCGGTTTATTTATTTATTTATTTGTCTGTGGACAGGATTTCTTGGAAAGTACTGAACGGATCTTCATGAAATTTTTACCAGAGGTAGATCTTGGCCCAAGGACCACTCCATTAAATTTTGGTGATGATCCGGATCCAGACCTGGAATCTGGATCTGGATATACAATCTTAGTGAGATTTCTCGGAAACTACTGGCCGGATCTTCATGAAATGGTAGATCTTGGTACAGGGACGACTCTGTAAAATTTTGGTGATGATCCGAATCCAGATCTGGATTCTGTGTCCACATCATCCCTTGGCAGAGATCAGAAATCTTGGATTACTCTTGTTTTCTAACTGGTTTTATTTTGTGTATTGTTCTTAACATCTATTTATTGTTTTAGGGTTGTATTATTTCTATAAGCATGGGTAGAGCATTTTTTTTATTTTCTGTGCAGCACTTTAGAATATAATAAAAATGAACAGTATATAAAATACGCTATATAAATAAATTAGATTGGATTGGATCATCTGTACTCCCATACACTATTTTTTTGTCAATAGTTTAAAGATGTCCAAATTAACCTGTATTTGTACATTTTCTACCCTTGATTCATTATAAAGGTGCACTATGTAACTTTATGTTTGGGGTCCATCACCTGCTTGTTTCTATGGATATGTCATTGCTCTGCCTGGAATCTTCCATGGTATGACCTTAAACAGCTCTGCCTTACATTTATTCAATTGTAGGGGGTTTAATGCTGAAAAATACCTAGAAAAACAGGAATTCTGACTGAGTGGGCTTGCTTGTCCACAGAACTGCCCAGTAGCTTGGTCTGGTTTAGCTCCATGACGGTAAAATGTTTAATACCATATGGTGAAACACTTCAGACAACATCTCCATATCATCACTATCCCCAGAAGAGCTATACAGTGCCCCTTTAACATTCACATTCCATTGGTCCACGATTTTCTGATTGTCACTAGCAGCTATACAGCGATCCTCCATGTGATTGGTACTAAGTGTTCCTGGCTGGTGATGGCCGCAGCATGGAGGAAAGTGCTCCATATCCACTGGTGGAGATTGGCTCCAGCTCTGAGTGGACTTGAAGGGTAAAGGCCCTGCATTGATTACAATTGTTAATCAAGACTCTGTCTGCGTCTCGATACAAAAGAAGCTCTCGAGTGGAGAGACGCTTCATCAGCCGCCGAGCACTCAGAATTAGTCTCTGTCCGAAAGTTTGTGAAAAAAAAGTACATATCCAGCATTTAAAGTGGAATAGCTCAAGTCTTCAATTCCTCAACAGTCTAAGAACATTGCGTGTTGTTGTTGCTATTACATTTTTCTTAAAAGTGATATTATTGTGATTACCTCGGCTCTCAAATTCTGATTATTAACAGCCTATGCCTATGTGCCTATGTGGTTAACATTTTTATATAGCTATTTATGGGGCTTCCAGCAAATAATCCCTTCCTGAGTTGAAGTATTTGAGGGCCGCTCTGTATTGAAAAGATGTGATATTTTGATTCAAATTGCATAATTGCTATTGACAGTGGATCACATAGCTTGAAACTCATGAATACCGCTGAAGTCATTTGCACTATAATGCAGACTTGTAGTAGCAACAATACTAACTGTGTGGATATTATGTCTTTAATAACAGGAAAGCCAGTAGACAAACAGTTCGCAAATTGCACCACTGTAAAAGCTGCAATGGCAGAATCCTTAAAGAACACAAATAACAATTACAATTACTTTATATGGACTATAATGGGTGGTTTTGTTTGTAGTAGCAATGCTGATTAGACAGCAACACTGGCTTTTACCAACATGTTATGGCTGAATATGTGTTTGTTTGTTTTTTGTTCTGTTTGCCTTGTCTTGTCTTGTGTGATTGTGTTTTAACAGTGCTATAAAGACAGAATCAGTGTGCATCTGCTAATGAAACTACTGCACATCGCATCAGCTTTGTGCAATATTGTATCTGTATTTGTGTCGTGCTTTTGTATATTTATGGAGCATTGTATATTACACGGCTTGTAGGCTGAGCATTGAACAGGGTCCTACTGCTAACCATAAGGAGAATTCAAATAATGTCAGGGAGAGATCAGATTACATGCATGGACGGCATAACAGGCATGGTTTTTGTTTGGTTTTTAAATGAGGGGACATTGCAACATGGTAGAAATCTTGTTGCACACTTACTACCAAGAGGATTGTTAGTAGTAAGTGTGCAAACGTATAAACATGCACCACTTCTTCAAGCCCAAAATTTCCCTATGTGGGACAATACTTTCCTATTACCACTTTATTCTGCTTTCTTTATACATATTTTTAACAATGAGCTTAGAATAATTCTCTTTGTAGGCCAATTAATTCTGTTTCATTGGGATCGAAAGTTTCATTATGATGCAGACTGAGTATAATAATGTAGGCCTTGAACTAGTTTATACATTGAAATGATCCCGTCCCTTTTCACACGCTAGGTTTACTCAATTAGTGCACCATTTTGCTCTGTGTAGATTGTTTTCTTTCATGTCAAAACGAGAGGGCTGACTCCAGTGCAAAGGCCCAAGGAACAACTTGTTTCAACAAACAAAAGTTGAGCGTGTGACCTTTTCTTAATTAGCAGCTGACATTAAGTGGCTCCCCAGCGTCTGCATGAATATTTCATCCAAACACTGTCTCCCCGGCTCCACCACATGGAGCCCTCTTCTTCCTCCTCCTTCCTCCTCCTTCTGAGCACCGGCAGTGGGCACTACTAATGTAAATCCGGGCAGCCCATCTCCTCACCCGAGCTCTCCACTGCATTGTCAAGTGAATGTGGACATCAGAAGTCTGGGATGCTTGTGTAAAGCCAGGAGGATAGACTCATACTTGTGCCTTGTGTATGAGGGGCCCATGCAGTGAGTGTGGGGGCTGCAAAAGAATACACCAAGATGATTCATGAAATACTGGAAACAATAGGGAGTACTGACAATTGAAATCCAATTTAAAATAAAAGTACATGCATGAAAGAGAATATGCATTGTTTCAGGCTGATACTTTGCAGCTAATGTCATTAACATTCTCTGGGGGCATGATTATAACTGCAAGCACTGCCCTGTCTGAAGCCTTGTTAGAATTTGCTATAATTTAACACAATCTGAGCAGAAAGGACTGACTTAGTTAGAGATACAACACACGTGCTGAATTGTGCTGCTAAACAACAGTTGTATATTTATGGACAATTGTCGTGTGGGACCAAACTGAGTGAGGACTAAACAAGAAATTATTGTCTTAAAAATGTGTCGGATTCTTAGTAACATTTTCTGTCACTCTTTGAAACATAATTTGATGCACACAGAATACGTCTCCAAATAATGCAATTTTATCTGCAATACATGCAAATGAAGTTGTCAAAACAAATCAGAATTGATGGTAAAACTAGGATTGAAACTAAGTACTAGATGAAAACAACTGATACTATAAAAGTCACAATCACAGCACAGTAATGAACCTTTCAAGAATAGTTTTAGAATGATTCTGAACAAGCATAAGAGCACATAGTACACACTTATGGAGCATGATAGAACCTACTACTACCTACCTATATAAATATAGCATCACATGGTAACATCAAAGGAAGGACTTTGATTTAATGTTCATGGACACAAACCAGACCAAGTTACAGGTCAGATCTATGGAGACCCAACCGTGCTCACTGCCTGTTTTTCAAGGTATTTTTGAGGTATTTTAAACCAAATGAATACAGGTAAGGCAGAGCTGTTTAATGTTATACTGTGGAACATTCCAGGGAAAAGGAATGACGTATCCATATGTAACCAGGTCAGAATGTAAATTTCCTACAGCACTGTGTCTGTGAATGTACCTGCCTTTGCATCGCGCTGTACGTGGCTCAAAGCGTCACTGATTGCAGAGTAGAATTAGGTGCACATGCCGTAGGAGAGTAGTCAGAGCTTTCCGCTCATGTTGTACGTGGCGCATGTAAGTAGTGAAGCTATTTTTATTGGAAATATCTGTTGTGTAAAAACCTGCTCTAATGTGTTTGTGGGAACTGGATTTAAGTTGCTGTGTGGAGTTGGTGACGGCGGCCGCTCCTTACGCACTACAAGACCCATATAGGACGCCTCCTCTGAATTACCGGTAAATGCTTTTTCATTGTATACCGGAGGTGGCTGGTAACGTCCTTCCTGCAGTTAATGTATATTATTCCCTGTATAACAGATTGCTACTGCTACTGAATTCTTGCTTTTTTATTCTTTAGTGTTTTACTTTTAGTGTGATTTTATATGAATGTTGTAGGACAATAGCTAAGGTTGTGAAGGTAAGTGCAATATATGGTCGGGATGGTAGTGCAATGCAGGGTTAGACCTCAGGGTTAGCACACGTCAGCCCCGATAGGCCCCATGCACTTTGACCATATAGAACTCTACGTACTTTAACGCTACCTCAAAGTACGTTAGCACTCGCACTTTAAGTATTGTTTAGCACAACATTCATGTCTATAAAAGTCAATTTGTTATTTACTCAAAAAAAGGAATTTTTTAAATGTATAGAATAATAAATAAAGTTACAGAATTTTCATATCGCATTGCCCTTGTCCTCTTTTTATGTCAGAACAAATTTTGTGTGCGAAATTGATAAAGGGGAATCATATAACCACACTTGGTATTACCACAACACTTAAGAAATAATCCCTCAGCAGACCCCCAACCAAAAGGTTACACAGTGCACTTTTAACAATCCCGCCGGAGAGAACCACACATTCTGCAGTCTGAAAACAACCAATAATCTAGGTACAAGGTTTTAAAATAGCATGTAATTGCACTGCACACGATCATAACAATTCCGCATACCAAAGCTCCACTCTTAATTCCCCCTCAAATCTCACATTTTCGTGTTAAAAGGCGGCCTGTTGTGCGGTCGACAAGTATTATTCAGCTGACATTTTGCAACAAAGGTGTTCCAGCAATTACAGCACCAGCGAAAAATGGCCTCCTACTTTGTGAGAGCCTTGTCATTACCCAATGTCCTTAAAAATCACATCTCCATTGCCTCAAATAGAAAGCAGTACTTAGTTTTGACTGCTGGTGGGTGGATAAGTCTTAAACCCAGTCTCGTCTGGCCCATTTCTTATTAGCGACGGGTCATTCCAGGTGCTTTGGTCCTATATTAAAAGACCTGCTGATATTTGCGGTTGAAGACGAATCTTTCTCCGGCCCCCTCTCTGACTGTCTGTGCTGCTAAATTGAGCCAAGCAACCATTATCCTTTTTCCAAGTTTCACTCTTGGATGTAAGCTATAGGGAGTGGACTTGTATGATACTGAAAACATCGGTCATGAATTTGATGCATTCATTTGCTTTATTGTTTTTCATTTGCAATTTATAGTTTTGACATTTCTGGTGGAATGTCCGCTCACTACTCCATTGAAATGTTATTGCTTTACCTGGAATGTGCCACAAATGGTACAAGTATGCATATACTTCAAGTTACTTTGGAGCAATAAACATTTGAATGAATTTACGATGGATACATTTAATGGAGTACTACGTAATGTTCCAAACAAAGCAAAAACTTCATTACAGAATCAACCATCGGGCAGATTCTCCCCATGTACAGTTACATAGTGCACTTTTAACTTTATAAAGAAAATTAATGAATGAAATGATCTTTTTTGATGGCGGGTCCACTACTTGTCTTTATAGATATATTATTGCTTTATCTGAAATCTTCCCAATATGCAAATTACATTCCAAGTCTATGGAGGTGACTCCATACTAAGAATGCCTGTTTTCATCTGTAATTGCACAAAATTTTGAAGTTTTTTTGCCATGTAACATTCCAATTCCAGCGAGCCCATTAATAAACCTATGGCGATTTAAAGGTTGCCTGTTTGTTTTTATGGAAATAACATTGCTCTGCTTGGAATGTTCCACAGTATAGCATTAAAAAGATCTACCTTACATATATGCAATTGGTTGGTTTTATTGCTCAAAAATACCTAAAAATAATGAAACACAGGCATTATGACAGTGAGAAGGGTTGCCTCTCCTCAGATCTGACCAGTAATTTAAACGTGAATCATTCCAGACAAAGCAATAAAATCTCAATGGAGAAAAGCAGGTGACGGGCATAGACTGTATAAAAAAAGTGGACTAAGCGAGTGTGACGTCACCCACAGAGTTTAGCGCCGCTCAAATGAGGCTCGTGATGCTAACGGTTACAGGAGTGAATCTGGAGCCAGGCTCTATGTTATGAATGATTTTTTGATCATACAAAAGAGCAAAAAACAGGATCAGGATCATGTCAAGTGGGTTAATAAGATCATTTAAGACCGTAGAGCGGGTTAATAAGAACATTTTAAGACCAAGATGAAGAGGTTCACAGCAGCAGGTCCAGAGAAACGAGCGACAAGATCCTAATGTAAGTCAATGAGAGCCAGAGTCAGAAGGAGCCGGAAGAGCCTCCTGTCAGACTTCCTATTTGGCACGCGACGGCTAACACGTTAGCTATGTCCATTTATATATACGGTCTATGGTGACGGGCCATCCACCAGAAAAGTTACACATTGCACCTTTAAAAATACGTAATATTATAGACTCAGTGTTCACACAAATTCTAACACTACAGAAAACATTTTATCAGGTTGTTTTGGCTAATGAGGTTTTGCATCTTTGCATCAACCATGGGGAGATTTTGACAAAAAAACAACAAAAAAATATATGTATATCTCTTAATTTTTACATGTTATCTGGAGTTCTAATTTATGAATCTTGCGCTTGCCAGAAAACTGAATGGCGCATGTATCCGTAAGTAGATTCAGTGTTTACTCCTTGCTCGCATGTGGTCTCGGGTTATGAGCTTGCATCTAGGCCAGGATAGGTGTTATTAGCTAGCATTAGCATGTTGTTATTGCTATAGTGAGCCACAGTGCAGCCATTACACCGCTGATTTCCATATTCTGTTTATCCGCTTATGATTACCCTCGACTCACCTCCGCCCACCGCCTCGCTTTACAAACCCAGCAGGCTGCACCACAGAAGGGAGACGTCACGCGTGCGAGGGTTAACTCAGCCACCCAGGAAATGAATCCGCATTGTTTGGAAAGTCATTAGATTCTGTTAATTCCTAATGATTCTTAAAGTGCTCTCAACGGTCCAGCGGCAGGTACCATATGTTTTTTCTGGCTCGTGGCTCCCCCCCCCTCCGGACCCCTCTCCACACGTGGTCATAAACAAACCCAAAAGTGGTCAAGGTCTGCGCCGAGATGGAATATGGAGCGAGAAAACCGCAGGGGCCGATCGCATCTGTTAACGCCCCATGGGATCGGGGTTAGAGTATACCAGCGATTCTCCGTCGACTCACGCTCAGCAACAAGTATTTTGCGTTTCGAATGGGTTACTGATGGTTTATCTTGAAGGAAAACTGTTCCAAATATATCATCAAGCATCAGTTGGCACCAAAAGCAACACAGGTTTTATATGATAATACAGGAAGTGCTCCACTGTGTTTTAAACTCCATACACCTTCACTAGAAGCAAAAATTGCCGGAAGTGCTCCACATACACCTTCACTAGAAGCAAAAATGACCAATCTCTACTGAACTAAGTAGAAAGTAGCTGTTATTTTGAGCTATGGAGATGTAGATAATCGAATAAACCAGCGATACAATGAAAACAGCTATGTTAATCTAAATTACCCAAGACAAAACCAGTGCAGAAACAGTGAGAACCAGCAAGACTCCAATCCAGCTTTGAGGGAAGGCGCAGGTGGGCCTTTGCTCTGCCCGGACATCATTAAGAGATGGATGGGTCATAGGTGATTGAGTCTTTCCCTCGGGTGCCAGGAGAGGACAAAGATGGAGGGAATGTAGGGCGCAGCCTGATGAAGAGATGTGTGCCGTGGTAACAGGTCATATGGGTGGGGGTCCTGCTGACCGCGCAGAGCACCCAGTGTGGAGGGGCCTAAGGGGGAGGCCAAAGGATTGTACAATGGGCTCAGCAGGTGGAGTAGAAATATTGGGCGAACCTGGAGCTCTGAGCTACACTCCACACATGTGCCTCTCCTCGTGGCTCTGCTTCGCTTCTGTTCACACCCTGTTCAACATGGAACTACTCTCTATTAAGACAAATCATGTATATTAATTATATCAGTGGATTTCACTACAACAACTTATGTAGTTGCCTGGCTTCCAATACACGATTCTCCAATACTTTAACCTTTCTATCTATAAACTAGACCAAGTTACAGGTCAGATCTGTGGAGAGGCAAGACCACTCAGTCAGAATGCCTGTTTTTCTTGGTATTTGAGTTTAAAAACATAAATAAATAAAAAGGTAGGAAGGTAGATCTGCTTGATGTCATACTGTGGAAGTAATATGATAAAAACAAGCAAGCGACGAACCCCCAACCAAAAAGTTCCAGTGTACCTTGAATCTTTTCGAATTCAGATTGTAAATGGTTACATATTTCTGTAGCGCTTTTCATTTTTGGCAACTTTAGTGCAAACAAGATTAATTTGGTGCTTTCTGGTCAAAAATGGTCTAAAAATTGTTTGCTACCCCCAGTGGCCTCTACATTTTCCAGTAGTTGGTGACATCACAAAAAACTGCCCTGATAAGAGTCATGGGTTTCTGACTACAAACATCTGACTGCAGGGGGAGAGTTTGAAGTGTGGATACCAACCAATCACAGTGTCCTCTTTTTCAAGACCCTGCCCCTTCCCTCCTCTCGCTCGTTTCTTTAGTTCTAAAAGCAGTGCCCAGTTTAGCAGCTGTATTTGAAATGTGGTTGTGGGCAGAGTTAGGTGTTTAATCCCATTTTAAGTAGACGAGCAATTCTTGGTACACCAGATTCTTTAATATTTGGTCATTGTTTGATCATTTTGAGTTTTTAATTTGTTTTTTTTAAAGAGCTGTGTTATGCAAATGTATTATTAGAATATTCAATTCACTTTATTGTTAGGTGCTATCAGAATTATTTTTAAGCGGAATAAACATTTACATGATGTTTGAAAAAAATGAAATCAGTTTAAAATCGGAATAAACCA
The DNA here is from genome assembly GCA_000787155.1 of Scartelaos histophorus. NCBI lineage: Eukaryota > Metazoa > Chordata > Actinopteri > Gobiiformes > Gobiidae > Scartelaos > Scartelaos histophorus. The sequence continues at coordinate 3,678 of JACN01093660.1, read as the reverse complement.
CCCACTTAATTCAGAATAAGGTTTAATTCTGAATAAGTTTAATTCCAAATAATCATTAGGAATTAAATGTTTCCATGGTCTTTCTTTCAGCGGAATTCATTTTTATTTTAAATTCAATTATTTTTAGATCAGATTTAAAGCTCTCATATAAACAGCAAATGACACAACAAATAATAAAGCAGATTAACCAAAATTATGATAGCATTATGATATGTTACAGTGACCAGCATTTGGTTAACTTATCAAATGTCCTTTCCCAGACATTTCTCCATCCACCATCAGTCAGTAAAGATGAGACAAGATCTTAAAAATACTGTTTCTCAATTCGGTCAATAAATAAATATGGAGACAGAAATGAAATAACACCCTTGTGGTCTTTTTTCCCCACATCCTCCAGAAAAACCATAAAAAAACAAGAATTTATTGATCGTCACACAGTGTTAGCTTTGCCCATTCTCAGCAGTTCAGTAGTAAAATAGTACAAGACAGTGCAGCCAGTATCACAGACATAGGCCTACATACACTTAAGGTGGATTTTTTATCTCCATGGAAACAATAGAAATGTAAAATATTGTTATTACATTTCTGAAAAAAAAAAGAAAAAAATATTGCACTGTTGCTGCTCACTTAAAACATTCAAGTCTTTAACACAACATTACTTGAAGGTGCAGTATGTAATATTTGTTTTGTCTGAAATGTCCTTAAATGTACCTGTCTAGCATTTATTTGACTATGGATGTTGTTTATTGCTCAAAATTACCTTAAAAATGTGCATTCATACTGTGAGTCAACTGCTGGTCTCCATGGAGCTAGACAAGTTTAATTTCACACAGCAAAATGTTCAAGGCAAAGCAATTACATCTCCAAACAGGTGACATACCCTCTGCCAGAAAAGTTATACAGTGCTCCTTTAAATCCTTTGGAAAATAATATAAATATAAAATTATGCTTTTACAATACTGAGTTTTATGATGATAACACAACAAATATATTAACAATTCTGTATCATGTATTGGGATTCTCAGAAATACTGAAAAACAGATACTAAATGATGTCAAAACTTGTACTCATTTGCTAAAAAAAAAATCACAGGACAGAAATGAACCTTTCCTGAATAGATTTAGAATTATTTTTGACAGATAAAATAGTATACACCCATGGACCACTATGGTATCTACCTGCGTGACTGAGGGATTAAACTGATATAAGGCTGCGTGGCAATGTAAATGAAAATGAAATGACTTAATGTTAAAAATGTCAGTCTTTTTTGTTATTGTGGGATAGAGTTTAGAAATAGTATTGAGTATCCTCTGTTCCCGCACCACCAGACTCAGAACAGCTTCATCCACCAGGCTGTTAGGAGGCTGAACTTTCTCCCCTAAGAAGTATTTTGAACTTTTGTCTCATTTTTGTCCCACTTTATGATTATGATTATTATGATTATTATGATTATTATGATTATTATGATTAGTAGTAGTAGTAGTAGTAGTAGAAGTAGTAGTAGTAGTATTTAATTTAGCTTTGATTAAGAGAAAAACATTTTTTATATGTGAACATGAAAATTTTGACAAACCATTTGAATCCTCACTATTCCTTAGTATCAAAAACGAGATTGAAATTTTGTGTTGTGAAATTTGGAAATGGTTAACTCCCTGTCGGAAATACAATATACAAAACATCACCAGCCTAATTACAAGAGTCCGCAGTCAAAAGTAGACCTTACAATAATGTAAGCAACCAAAGTTTTTGTTTGTCTCTCCGAAACATCCTTAAGCTACGCACGCTCCCACTTTCAAACTTCTCCATTTAGCCGAATCCTCCCAACAAACTAACGCAGATCCCAAACTGAATCTATTGCTTTTCTCAAATCAACAAGGCCTCTATAAAAACCTCTCTCATCTTTTGTGCCAAGAGTTGCTATTTAGGAATTTATGTGCAATGTACACATCACAGTCTCCCAAAACTTCTCGGCGCAGTAGCTGGGAGCAAAAACAAACAAAATGAGTTGCTGGAGGTTGGAGTTGCGAGCGAGCGGATGAAAAGCGAGGGCTCCTGTGCGCTAGCTTTTGTGTGCTCTGACTGACAGGCTGACACAGGCTAGAGAGGCACACTTCAGAGAGGGGAGAAATGAGATGACAGAAGAGGGAAAACATCCATAAAGTTGTTCTCAAACTCTTTATTGAGGTTATATTAGTGCAATCTATCAGTGATGTACTGGAAAATCCATAACCCTACAGTGGAATTTCACCCCTGTGTGCTGTTCTCCTTTATGAAGTGCAATCTCATAGCAGGACCGCCGCCTCCACGGAGCTCATTTTTCAAGCAGTGTGACGTGGAATGGCCATGTCAGAAACAGAGAGGCGTTGACTGCAGGGGGACCGTTTTTTGGACTATTTATCCATCAGAATGTCAATGTGACGCAGCAGAATCAGCGGAGCGAGCTTAAATAAGAGCCGGTACCATCGGAGATTCTATTCGGGATTGATTAAGTGCATCTGCTTGGAGGCAAAGCCGGATTCCCCAGTGCTTTATGTGAGAAACACAAACAAACCAGAACGTCAAGCTGACTCACAATTAGGTGTCCAGTGAATGCTCTGAGGACTCGTGCGTATAAATGAGGGGAGCTGTGTTGTTTACATGATAGCTACAGTGGAAAAGGATTGTGGTATCCGCTTTTTTTAATTATCATTATTATTTATTTTTTACACAGAGGAGTTTCATGGAATAGCGCACGTTGCCTTCTACATGCATTGTGGAACGGAGGGTTCGTCAAATGTTTTTCTCCATGGAAATGTTATTGCTTTGTCTGGAATGTCTCACAGTTTGATATTAAACATTTCTGTCTTTAAGGAGATCAAACCAGATCAAGTTCAGGCAACACTGCTCACAGTAACACTTCTTTTTTAGGTATTTTTGAGTTATAAAACCTGTAGCTGAATAACTATAATGCAGAGCTGTTAAATGTCATACAGTGGAACATTCAAAGCAGGAGGTGACAGATACCCAACCAAAAAAATTACACAATGCAACTTCAAATCAGAGGGGTGACATCAGTTTGAGCCCTGGAAAGTGGGACTCCACACTTTAAACCCAAACACTGAAATTATCCATCCATCCATCTTCTCCCGCTTAATCCGGCTGGGTCGCGGGGGCAGCTCTGCCCATTACTCTATGCACCAGACCCAGACCCTATGAACCCCTCTGCAGGTGGTGAGCCCACAGGAGGGTGGGACCCTTGTTGTACACTGTTCATAGGGTGTTGCATGTTTTTGGTTGATGGGGGGAAACCGGAGTACCCGGAGGAAACCCATCCAGACACGGGGAGGAAACATGCAAACTCCACACAGAAAGGCCCGGGCGACCCGGGGATCGAACCCGCAACCTTCTTGCTGTGAGGCATGAGTGTTGCCACTCAGCCACCGTGCCACCTTAACACACACAGGCGACACTCAAATTAATCAAAAATAATGATTTCCATTCAATTCCTTAACACACACAGGCGACACTCAAATTAATCAAAAATAATGATTTCCATTCAATAAAAAATGTTAGGTTATAATTATAAAAATGTTAATTATAATATTTTGTTTTTACATGCATCTATCAGATTTTTTAGGCATTAAATTAATGATTTTAGCCAAATTTTTTTGTTTAAGTGTTACTATTTTTTATGTTATT
>JACN01140173.1:0-19325 GCA_000787155.1 Scartelaos histophorus | reverse complement strand
AAGGTTTAATACAAAATAAATACTTGAAATAAAGTTCAGCTCAGTCCAGGTGGAGACCGTTTTGGGCAGTTCATGTATTTCAGTAAAACGACTGATTTGACCTTAACCATTTCTCTCATGCTGTTTGCTGCAAAAAAAACTCCATTCAATTAGTAACAGTGGTGAAATTATAGCTCCTCATTAGTGCGTATGATTAAAAGTCATTAGCAAAGCCTCCTCTGAGCGACAGGAAGTGGGGCAGTCGCTCATTTGGAGCCAAAGTGAAACTGATGCGTGGAGAGGGAGCGACAGGGGGTCAGAGCAGTTTACCAAAATATCAGACTCATTTAGACCATGGGAGGACGGGGGGAGCAAACAGACTGAAAAATGAAGGCTACATCTACTATTTATTTTGTTTTGCCTCTTTTATTGCTAATTCTTACAGTGAGCGCAGAGATCTGACCTATAAAATGGCCTAGTGGCACCAGTTCTTGTTATTAGGGATGGGACCATTTCCATGAAAGGATCAAATAGTTCGATTCTGGTGTTTCAATTCGACTTTGTGTTGTGTTTGATTCTTACGTCTGCATCCACCCGCACGGTGTTTTTAGCACAGGCAGGAAAATCTGATCTGGCCATGGCAAAGACCGTCCCAACTGATCAGTGAAGTAAGGAAGGAGTAAGAAAATGAGACATTATGCCTCCTTTCATAGCTCCTTCAGCATAGGAAGCTCAGGAGGTTCATAACCAGTGATAAGGAGCTATGCGGTCTCCCACAATCCACTGCGCAGGTCAAACTGAACATTTCCAAACACTATTGTGCAAGTTCTACACTGCAGAGGATTATTAATACAGATCTTCTGCATAAATAAACTTCAAAACATATAAACCCTAACCACTGTAGAGCCACATCACCCCGTTAGAGAATATCATTCAGTTTTGCACGCAATTATTTACATTTTATAGAATCAAAACTTAAAACCACATGGCTCATTTTTATGAACTATAAGCACTGAAAAAAACAACAAAAAACCACACCTTTTGCCTCTGATACGCTCAGCCTCTGTTGGAATAAAGGACAGGACTCGGTTGGTTATTTTCTTTTCAGAGATCACCGTGTGCAGGTTTAGCACAGCTCTTTAATTTCAGTCTTTTCTTTGTGTTGAACAGACTGAACAGTTTTAATCATTCTGGAAAGATTGCTGTAGTCCATTTTCTGGCAGTTGTAGTTTTAACTTTTGTTCCTGACGCTGGTTTGGAGGATCCAGATCCATCTAAACCAGTGCTAGCTCCTCCTCCTCCCTGCTCTTCCTCCTCTTTGGTGGTTAAAGTCAACCTCATGACGAAGCTCTCAGAGATGAGTGATTTTTGCCCATTTTCGGATGGAACCTTACTTCTATTTGATTCCTCTCCTCGATCCTCCATTTTCCATTTGAATGTGTCATGTGAAGTCCGAAAGAAAACCACAGAACGAAGGAGAGAATCTGAGGCAGGCTTCAGGAGCAAACACCAGAGAAAATCAAACTTTATCGGGCTCAGTTAGGAGTTTATATCCTTGTTCCTTCCTGTGTCTCCTCTGGGTGGGGCTTCCTCAATCATTTCCTCCAGAATCAAGGAGAAGGAAGCAAAGAAAGAGAAACGAGAAGCAACCAAAGACTCCCTGCTGCTATATTCACACACAGGTGAGTTTTACCTTTAAGTCACTTTTTATTTTACGTTGATTGGCTCAGGATTGACAAACATAAGAACTTTTAAATCCTCTAAAACCACTTTTTGGCGTTAAACAGAGATGAGCGTCAGGAGCAGCAGAGTTTTAGTGTGGTGCATTATATAACTTTTTGGTTGGTTTATCTCCTGCCTTTTTCTATGGATATGCAATTGCTCTGCCTCAAAGTCCACAGTAGCATTAGCCAGCTCTACCTTTTATTTAATTCAATTACAGTCAGTGGGTCGGTGTTCCAGGTTTGAAAGAGAACACAACCTGTACAAAGGAACTTTTCCTTGCTGGTTTTACACAATCACCTCTGAAACTGCTCTTGTTGATCTGTTCTGACTTATTTTTAACACGTTCTTGTAGTGAGACGGGAGCCACACCATGTACCAGTTTTGTACACAAGAATAGACTCTGCAATTTTAATCAGGTTATCCCAGCTTAATATGTTGTCTTTCTTCAAAATAATGATGCTGGGTATTTGGTTTCCGTCTAAAGTTTTAAGAGTTTGTTTATTTACTGTTTCAATAGCTTATCTGTCCATGCACCGAGATCATTTTACTGGACAAGTTCTCTTAAAACAAACTCCCTCTAGACTAGAATGAATCAGTCTCAGAACTAGGAAGCAGAGAATAAATCTGAAAACAAGATGAAGAAGCTGATATAAGTTTGAAAATCTTGGTCAGATCAGAGAAATTTGCAGTGTGAGAGAAACAACCTTTACCGCCTTTGTGACTTGCTGTTAGTGGTTTTATAGCTCCAAAATACCTCAAAAAAACAAGCATCCTGAGTGTGAGCGGGATCGCCTCTCCACAGATCTGACCTGTAACTTGATCTGGTTTTGTCTCCATGAAGATAGAACAGTTATACCAGAGAATACCATACAGTGGAACACAAAATGCAGCTTATTAAAAAATATCCAAATAAATAAATGCAGAAAAAAATATGTACTTTTTTTTTATTAGAAGCTTATTTTATTCAGATTGAAATAATTAAGTGAAAGGTAAACTAAAAGGTAAAAAGTGGAGCAGTTTAAATCAAAATGCATTTTTTGATATTCTCACCAAGTGCGTGGCAAGAGAACATCACCACAGCAATATCAGAGCTTTAAAACATAATTCACAGATGAAAACATAATTAACTTGCAAATGTAATATATTTTAGTTCAAAACATTCTGCCATCAAAACACACTATAATGTAGAATGAAATATGCATTATGTATAACTACACTGTAATGACACGTGGCCATAAGATATAAACACTTAAATCTATTAGAAAATGACTTAAAAATAGTGAAATTCTATGTCCATGCAGCAAGATCATTATACTGGACAAGTTCTCTTAAAATAAACTCCCTCTAGACTAGAATGAAGCATCTCTGAACTAGTGAATAGAAAATAAATCTGAAAACAAAATGAAAAACCTGATGTGTGTGTATATGGGTCAATGACGTATAAGGATTTTCAAAAGGCAAATTTTTAAATTTAGTTTCTTTTTATTTTTTTTCAAATGTTTATAATGTCAGGTGCAAAAATCTATGTTTGGCATTTATATTAAGCATTTTTAGGTTTTTTTTTTTATGTACATGAATTGGCTACAACCTTAAAAAATGTCATGTGGTTCAACTGAGAATAACTTTTAAAATAGTTTTATTTTCTAAAACGTGGTTGAGATGTTAATCCAAGTTGTGAGTCATATGAACATGAGATTGAGATTTGAAAACATGAAAACATGAGATTTGAAAAAATGGACACCCTCGGACAATATTTTAATATTATGGGGGAAATATTGATTCAAGAAAGATGAAATTTCATGTGGGACTAAAAACCCTTTAGGAAATATGACAAAAAAGAACAAAAATAAATGTGATTAGATTTAGAGTCATTTTAAAGAAGTTTCAAAATCCTGAGTTAAGGGCGGACGGTCGCACCACATGAACATTTGACACTTTAAGGACAAAAAACATGCAGAATAACTCAGGATTTGTGAAAATATGATTTGGTTTCCATGGAGGTCAGAGGTTCTACAGGGATGTGGGGAATTATTATGAAATTTTAACATTTTTAACTGAAGCAAAAGGAAAATTAATTTGTCGACTGGACAAAAGTTATTTGGTTGAATGAATTTTTAACTGAAGAAACTGCAATTGGACACACGTCATGTCTTTGACCCTTACGTGTTATGCTTCAAATTACTGTTTTATTGTCTAATTAACATCAGTTCCTCCCGTTAAATAGCAGATCTTATTTGAACAGCTCTCATTGTCCGAGCAGCTCTCCATTGTATTCATGTATAACTTGTCTGTCATAATGTAATAGCCCCTCTTTACAAGCTCATGGAGGTATTAAAACCGGGATTAGCCCTGGCCACAGGAGATAAAGCAGCACGGGCAGAATCGTACGGCCAGAGAGGGGAGTGTTATTTTTAATGGGAGGGAGGTGTCTAATCACTGGGAGGGAGGTGTGTAACGTCTGGGGACTGTTTAGGTGGGGTGTTAGCGGGTGCGATCGCGTCGGGCTGGCGGGGGAGTTAATGTCACGGGGTCGTAAACGGTGACCTTAGCGAGAGGGTTTTTTTTTCACAGGTATTCAAATGAAGCACTCGCACTTAGGCGGTTTATTGGGTTGATCATTTTATACATAATTGTTTAAAGATGTGCAGCTAAATTAAAGGCGGTGAATATGTCAAATCACTAAATAACCAGAATTAAAGGGACCATATAACCCTAGTTTGTTGGGTGGAGTTGTGTTTTGTTTCATTCCCACATGTTTAACACTCAAGTCCTGCATTTTAGGCTGAGCTTTTCCTCCTAGACAGAATCCACCTTGTGATATCACCTGCATTTTAGGCTGAGCTTTTCCTCCTCCTCCTGTGACAATACAGGGAATGCTCCATTGTGTTTTTAAACTCCACATTCCTTCACTAGAATCATTTGGATGATCTCAGCCCTGGCATTTCATTCCTCTATACTGCTTCATGGCATCATATTTGAGCTTTAGAGGCTAATAATTCAGGAGTACTCAAACATGTGTAAACGAAACAAAACACAGGTATGTTTCTGAGAAGGTAACAACATCATAATGAGGTTTAAAACTGACTCAAGAGCCAATGTATTATAATAGAAAATATATTATAACCACATCTGAATACAGGGATGGACTAGGACTAAAAAACAGGCCTACACTTCCCCCTCACCGACAGTCCTACCATGGCCTGGGATTATTTCATGTTTTAAGTCCTTCTCACTTACCTGTACCCCCTCTTCTTAGAGTTAGGGTTAGGGTAGGGTTAGAGAGTTAGGGTTAGGGTTAGAGTTTAGGGTTAGGGGGTTAGGGTTAGGTTAGGTTAGGGTAGGGTTAGGGTTAGAGGGTTAGGGTAAGGGTTTGGTTAAGGTTAGGGGTTTAGGGTTAGGATTTAGGGTTAGACTTAGGGTTAGGGTTTAGGGCTAGTGTTAGAGGCTTAGGGTTACGGTTAGGGGGTAATGGTAAGGTGATGGTTAGGTTAGGGTTTTAGGGTTAGGTTTAGGGAGTTAGGGTTGGGATAGGGTTAAGGGTTAGGGTTAGGGTTAGGGGTTAGGGTTATATAAAATGCCACTTACTGTCTGTCCCTCATCATCATCATCTATATTATTAGTACTGCTGCTGCTGACAGCCACACCACTGGTGGGACAAAGCTCTGAACTCTTTTTGCATTAAGCTGCTTCATTTCAAAGTGACTTAGCTTTTTTTTTCTTTAACCTTTTCCCATTGACATGTGTTGAAGCAACTAACCCACTCTTCTCTGCAATTTATACTTGACAGATGGGCGTTTTCCATATTAGCGCCCTCTGCTGTTAGTACAGCCGACGGTTGGTAGACTGGACGGCCGCTCTGGAAACAGACTGGTTCTGACGGGGTGGACTGGCAGAGCCTTGGTAGCCTTAGCCTTAGGCAGGGGGAGAGATTATTTTTTTTTTAAATTGGGCCTCATGAGGAACAAAAAATATTGTGGAGGCTAAAATGCTTAACTCAATTCTACAGAATATTAGTTGTATTTATTTAAAAAAAAAAGAAAAGACTGGTAAGAGTGTGTGTTATGACTAAGTAAAATACTAAAATAAAAGCTATGCAGCTTTAGTCCAGGCATGAGGTCAAATTATAAAATATGTTTATTTTGTAATTAAAAACGAGCTTAAATGGACTGGTCAATCAAAGGGTCGTAAGTGGCCCAGGAGGTGGACAGTGTCTGCATCTGGCCTAAATATGTTGCCAGATTGTATTGTCATGTGCATTTGACCCATCCTTTAGTGGTGTGGGGACAATTGTCAGGAGCAGGGACCCAGATTTTGAGCTTTAGACTTGAGGACTACCTCAGCTGGAGAAGCACATATTAACCTCACAGACTGTACATAGACAGACATACCTAACCCGGTAGCTGCCTTCCTGTTAGGATGTGAGTATGGGTGTGCTTGCAACTCCATTGACTCTGGCTCTAGTTCACTTTGTATTGAAAAAAACGTTACCCCTTTCACTGTAACTATTGCTGTCAGGTCTTAAAATGTTCATATTAACCCACTTTACATTAGCAGATAAATCAGAAAACAGTGTAATATGGGTCCTTAAATGTCATAATTCCAAAGCTGTGTCGTCCAAGTTCCTTAACCCCCTCGGTGCCTAATAACAGAAGTGAATAGATAAAATAAAACTAAAAGCTTCCCTGTCACTGTCTCGTAATGCACTTCTCCTGCATGACTGAGACAGAATATACAGCATGTGAACATATCTCGACCATATCTGACAGAGTATTAGAGTTATGTCTGTAAAGGCCTCATGGAGCATACAGGAGCCCCCCGCTGTGCCCACAGTCACAGCTGATCCTCTTATCACTGGTGCACATGACACACTTCCACAGAGCAGTGGTGTGGAGCCGACTGAGACTTTTTAATTGCTCGATCCAGAAGCAAAGTCAGAGATAACAGAAAACTTCAATTAGGAAAATGAAAATGTTATCTGATGGAGTTTAAGACAGTCAAAGAACACATAGAAAACCAAGATAGTTTCCTGCTAAGTGGCCACTCATCTTCATAAGCATTCACTCTGGGACCTTCTAATTCTGCATTTTTGTAAGAGAGACAGCATAGGGATGGTTATTCTAAAACACATTTAAATGATATTTCACTAAATATGTACATGCATGTTCCACAGTATGGCATTTACTTGACCATGAGTTACTGGTGAGACCTTTGGTGAAGATAAAAGTAGTAGCATGTTGTTTTAAGGAATATATTTTTGTCAATAAAACAGATATAGACACTTTTTCATTGTGGAACGAAAAAGGATTTACAGCTTTGTGAACATTTGTGGAGAGAAAAAAAATCAACAAATCATTTGAAAAACTGAAAACAGAATTCAATTTGGATAACACAGATTTTTTTTAGATATTTACAGGTTTGTCATTTTTACAACACAGAAATAAGCCAAGACAATATCAGTAATATTGGTATTCTGAAAATATTTACAGAGGTTTTTAAAAGTTTGCCCTGCAAATCTGTTTCTAAACTTTATAAAGGGCTGCAAAAACAAAAGAGTTACAATACACTTGGTGTTAAATCTAAATGGGAAGAGGAGTTGGATATTGTTATATCAGAGAGTGATTGGCTTTTGATGTGCAGCTCACAACAAACAACTAGCTCCAAAAGGTGGAGGGAATTTGAGTGAAAGTGCCTTATTCAATTTTTTATTACTCCTCAAATTACTGCCAGAATACAAGAGTCTGATTGTCATTGTTGGAAACAGTGTGGCCAGTCAAACACAAATCACTCTCATATTTTTTGGACATGTACAAAATTAAAACCATTCTGGGACAAGATGTTTGAAAAAACAGATGCAATCTTGACTTATGTTCTCCCCAAAGACCCCGAGATATTTTTGTCAGGCCTTTTGCCTGGAGAGGAGATTGGAAGTGGACTGATTTCTCTTTAAGATCCTAACATTGGCATCAAGAGAAGCAATAACAAGATGCTGGCTTAAAAAGGACCCACGTTCAGTGAATCAGTGGCTAGTCATTATAGAAGAAATATATTCAATGGAACGACTGACTTTTTCCCTCTACTCAAAGAACATTTCTTCACTAAATGCTGGATGAAATGGCTGAAATATAAACAAAAGGAGTCATAATCCACACTCTCTTTGCAGAATGAACAGTACCCCAATTTTTTTGTACTGGTTGTATTTTTGTTTGTTTTTCACTACATAAAACTTGAAAATCTGAATAAATAAAACGTAAAACAAAAACAAAAAAACAGTTGTAGACAATTTAATATTGTGTCGTCAATTAGTCAAATTAACAACAGTTCCATGGTACAAAAAACAGGTGAGAGATTCTCCCAGAAAAGTTCAAAATACACCTTTAAAGAAGATGTATCATGCTTGTGACAAAAGTTATAATACTCTTGGACATTATGTTATAATTTGGACGTTTGAAATTTTGAAATATTGATCCAAAACTATGGAATTAAAGAGACAAATCTGCTGATTTCTAGGTTAGAAAACTGCGGGGCCCATTGGGAGCTGACATCGCTGTAAATTAGTGTTGTAGTCAAGAGCGCACTAATCGAGATCAAGACCACAGGGTCCCGAGACAGAGACAAGACCGAGACTTTTGAAGGTCGAGTCCAAGACAAGACCAAGTCCAAGTGCCTTTGAGACTGGGACAAATGTGTTTTGAGTCCGAGATGAGAACAAGTTTGTAAAAAAACTATCTCGTAAACGTCATCACAACAGAGTCAGCTCCTCCGATGAATAGCTGAATGAATAGTACTTAGCAGATTTTTTTTTTCATTCGTAGGAAAATGACCTATATCACCAATCAAGAAAATTAAACTGGAGAATAAAATAATACAAACACAGAGCAGTGGTGTGTAACAGTGAAGCTTAGAAAAAAAACGGAAATAAAACGGACATAAAATGGCATCTTGGATATAAGCACTTAAAGATGACTCAAACATGTGCAAATCACTTCAAATACCACTTTGTGAAAATAAGAACTGGAAATAACCACGGTTCAAAGCTCTGAAAAGTCGATTTTAGATAATAGGTCTGCTTAAAGTCCGTGACAAAAATCTCTTTTTCTCTTGAAAATACTTTTCAGGTTTAATTTTTCTCAGTATGATTCACTGTTTGTATCTTCTTTCTGTATTATTCTTTAATCCTCTCTGGACTATTTCTGTAGATCTTCTGTAAAGTGTCCTGAAATGATGTATTGTAATCATTCTAATGAATAATACATGTGCATATGTCTTTGTCCTTCTAAACCCTTCTCATCTGAACGGCCTGGTAAACATTACATCCTTCTGTATTCTGTGTTTGAGCTGCTCCGGTCTGATCTGAGAGAGTCTGTGCACTGGACACAGCTCACTGGAATCTCATTAATCATAAAATGTGAAAACTCAGAGGAAAATATATAATTAACATCTGCACACAAATACACAGCCTCGCAAACAGAGCAGAGGTGCTGTGGAACTGAGAGGGGAGATAATTATGGACATCCAAGCCTCCAAAACAAGGCACAAAAAAGAGACGGCAAACAGTATTCTATAGAGCGCACTCTGTACATACTCTACAGCAGAGGTCACCAACCTGTTTGAAGCTCAGAGCTTCTTCATGGGCACTGGGTCATATGAAGGGCGTCCAGTTTGAGACGCTTTCATACGAAACAACACATTTGCTCAGTTTGCCTTTTACATACAAACATTATGAATAATGATTAATGATAATCATCTATGTGTAGACACTGATCATGTTCATGATTTCTCACAATAATTATCACCAGTGAAAGCAAAGTATATAAACACACAGAACAGACTCCCAATCAGGACAACATCCCCCGTCACAGAAAAAACACTCACATTCCTCTGAGTCGTGTCCTTCAGTCCGACAGAAGCAGAACAGCACTTACAGTGCCATGAGCCATGCAGTTTTAAGTTGCATTTCTGTAAAACATAAACAAATGTGCGCAAAGCTGAATGTTATTATCAAACAGACTCATGAGCCTCCATGTTTTTAAGATATTGTCATTTTAAAAACTAAACAAATCCAAGAGATTGTAGATACATTGTAGAGGTTGCTCACTATAGTGAGTTTTGCTATTTTTAGAACCGGTCTGTGGGCGCCACATGTGGTCCTTGGGGGCACTGTCTTGGTGACCCCTGGTCTAGACTACCACAGACTCTAAGGGGATTCTAAAAGATATAACAAGGAAGCCACATTTCAGTGCATATTTAAACTATATGAGATCTGACTTACACATAACAACTGGACTTAGAGGAGTTTTGTAATGATATCTTATTCTTGGACATTGTAATAATTGCTTCAATTAATTCGACCTGAGTTTGGCTGTCATTTGTCCCGTTTACATGAAAGCTTTAAATCTGATTAAAAATAATTTTATTCAGAATAAAAGTTGATTCCGCTTTAAAAAGACCACTTAATTCCATATGATTATTCGGAATTAAATTTATTTGGAATTAAACTTTATTCTGATTTAAGTGGGTGGTTTATTCTGATGTTAAAGCTGATTTTTTTATTGCGTGATCATGTAAACATTTATTCTGCTTAAAAATAATTGGTTGATCATAATTTATTCCATGATCATGTAAACATTTATTCTGCTTAAAAATAATTTCGGTTGATCATGCTCATTGGGTTGTTCTTCTGACATGATGACACTCGGCAAAAAGACGCCCGGAGCAAACTTTGGTCCCGAATCAAAACTATTTTCTGATTAGTGGCTGTAAGAACAGATACAGATAATGAAAAGAGCGGAGACAGAAAACAGCAAAAGTGGAAAGAAAAAGCCAAACTCCAGTAGCAGCAGTTTTCTCCTGTAGATGTAAATACGTTCGTGTCTCTGTCCAGTCAGAACCTTCCCCAGGGAATAAAAACGATTTAACCTGTTTTCCATGTAAACCGTAATTTAATTTAATACACATTAATGGAAGTCCAGGCGTCTCCAATGTTTTTTTCTTTGGTGAGCTGGCCTTACAAAACAAAAATGCCAAAGAGCTACAAGTTTTAGCGATCAGGAGAAACTGAGTCATTGTAAGAAACAGAGCCAGTCAGATGCCTATAAAACATAAACCATTATCTATTTATTAGTGCATCAAAATGATACATGTCTGTAATTTTTTACAACACGTATAACTCAGAAATCCCTTGGTGAGTTACTTGGACGAGGGTGGAGAGCTACAGGCTGGAGACTCCTGGTCTGGTCACGAACAAAAATGATCAGGTTAAACATTTGTGGACTTACATTTTGGATATTTTATGCCAAAGTACAATGTCATCAGTGTAGCTCAACATTGGCCCCCAGGAACTAAATTACTCATTCACTTTTATAATATAATTGGTGGTTTTCAGATTCTAGAATGTGATGACGTCAGACTTGCAGATGGGGGCAAGCGCCAGTTTCCCCTATTGATCACATTCTACTTTGTTAAGACATATCCAAAAGGTAAATTCAGAAATGTTTGACTTGATCGTTTTTATCACTGACTAAATCCAAGAACTTTAAGCCATTGCTGCTTAATACAAACAGGGGGCACCTAAAATCAGTATTGTCCATCTGCAGATTTTTGTTGTATTATAGCTTGGTCTTGGGTCTATTCAGCAATATAAATGATCAGGTTCCATATTTGTGAATTGAACTTTCTGACATTTCTTGGCAAAGTACAATGTAATCAATAGGAAAAACTGTCACTTGCCCCCATCTGGAAGTATGACATCACCACATTCTAGAATCTAAAAAACACCAATTACAATAAAAATCAGCTGCATATGACTGATTTTATTCCATACTCTTCTCTCTCATTTAATGTCTCTGTATCGTAAGTGATATCATTATAGACATGTAGCAGCCTTGTAATTATGATGACTAAAACAAAGAGAATGAAAACTCATCAACTCGGACGTGGTGAGGCCAGATAAACATCAGACAGCTGTTGTGGTGTCAATCAAACTCACTACGCTTCTAGCATTAATGACTCTCCGCTGTTTACGAAACCAATGCAGCGGTTCTTAGCGGCTTTTTGGGCTGTAGCTTCCTCACAGTTTGCACAAAGTTTGCTGCAATGACAAGAATCCACGACCAGTTCACTGCAAAAGAAAGTCCATTTATGAGGTTGTTGAAAGGAGAAGAGGAAAAGGCAAAGAATGCAAAGAAAAAGTCTGTTTGCTGCTGCTTATTGTATTAGTAGTTTGTTAGTTGTATTTATAAGTCCTGTGCAGCAATGACAAGCCAACTTGTTTTCTAGGATAAATTAATTAATTAAAAATGTTAATGTATCTAAAGTAATACCCATGATTTTGCATGATTACTCTCACACAACAACTTCACTATCACTCTGAATGTTTTTGCCGTTATGCTAATAAGAAAAGAGAAGAGGAGCAGCAGAACCTTGTACCTTGTAAAATCCTCCATACAACCTTTTAATCTATGTCTTATGTTGTAAAGCACTTTGAATTACTTTGTGTATGAATTGTGAAATATAAATAAACTTGCCTATCCTTAATAGTAAATTTTTTTGACGTTGATGAGAAAAATGAATGGAAAATTAACCACAACCAGAGCGAGAGTCTCTGTCTCCTGCCCCATCTGGGAGTCTGGCACCACCACATTCTAGAATCTGAAAACCACCAACATGAACTATACAACCTCTTCATTGTACCAAAAACCCATAGTCTCACCATAACTGGGTCAGAGCTCCTTTTTTTCCCATTTTTCATAGAGTTTTAGAGAGAAAGTTTAAATTCGTCCAGATGTGTGTGTGTGCGCTTTGATTCCCGTGTGATGTAATCCTGGGATAAAGCTGCAGACTCTCTCCTCTGAACTGAGACTCATTAGTGAAGGCCTTTAATAAGAGATGCTCCTGTGTTTGAGCTGTACAAGAGAAAAGTGTCAAGGACTCACTCAAGTTTAAAACCAAAATAGACAGTTCATTGTTTCGCCTTATTTAATTAGTTAACATCATTATATTCAAGATTGTACTAAAACTCTTTCCTTTATATATATTTTTTCTTTCTTTTTCTTGGTTTCTAATTGTATTTCCTGGTTGGACGTGGGCAGCAGATATGGCATATATATGGTCATTCCATAACGGTTACCTAGCAACCATAACATAAACAAGGGTCTAAATTCTACATAATAATTATGATTAGACGAATCAAAATGAATGTGAACACACTGATTTTGCTGTGGTATGTCAGTAATATGTCAGAAAAAAAAATCTTGTGAGTGAATTGTCTGTACATTTTGAGCATAAACTCTTTGTACAGATGGAAATAGTGAATCTGTGCACCATCAGACCCACGTAATGCTATGGTTGGCTGGTTTTTACTTTATATGGTGAACTAGCTCAGACATTGAGCAATTTTTGAAACTTTGTTTTTCAGCTCAGTTTTTAACATCATATCATGGGATTTTAACCAAATAACAAGTGCAGTTCAAAGGACACAAGTAAGAGTAATGAGCTGTTTGTTTTTCCCATATCCATGGAGACTGAGCAAGAGGCTAGCTAAGGAGCTAGCTATGGACTTTTAAGTTGCTACAGGTTTTTTTTTTTTTTTTACATCATATGTAGCAGCAAATGTGGTAGATGATCTTCCAGAAGGGAATGGAAAATGCAATTGAGACACACAGTGGAAATGTCGCAGAAACATCAACTACAGCAGTTTACTGCAGTAGCACTTGAAATTCACTTTCAATTTCACTTTCTCCCCAAACAGGAAGTGAGCATGGTGACTCTTCTGGCTTCTTCGATTCTGGCTCCAACTGACTTTGCATTGAAAAATTGTCACCCGTCTGTTTGTAACTGCTGCTCGGAGCCTTGTTATTTTGGTCTTAAATGTTCATATTAACCTGCTCTAATATGGAACTGGTTGAATACTGTTGGTGACATCACACTTCCTTAGTCCATCTCTTTATATTCAGTTTATGATATGGACACATTTGTAAAAGAGTCAGTGAAAGCATTTGTAGGTTTTTCAATTAAAACTTGAAAGGGCAGTGTGGTCGGTAATAGGCCAGACACACAGGGGGGGAACTGTGTCAAATCTGGTGCAATGGATTGTAACTACATGGTTTAAATGGGACTGAGCTCAGAGAGGCATCATTAAAGAGGGGGGTGGAGATGGGGTATTTGCATGTTTAATGAGAGCTGGTGTCACTGGTAATTGGAAAAACCCTGTGATCTCGTGGTGTTTTAAAGCTTCCATATTACCCTGTTTTCTGATCTCTGTTCTAATGTTTCCTCGTCACAAACAGACCTGGAGTTGTGTTTAGTTTCATTCACACGTTTAACACACAAACCCTGCACATTTAGGCTTTTTCTCTCCAACAGAAAACACTCTGTCCCACCTTGTGATGTCAAATGGCAATACAGGAATTGCTTCACTGTGTTTTTAAACTCCATACACATTCAAATTTAAACCATAAAAATTATGATAATTAAAATAAATAATAAGAATAACAAATATTCTTATCATTCTAGGATTCTTTTATTTATTTATTTGATATATTTTATTAGAGTTAGGGTTCATAGGTCAATGACATATACACATTTTCAACAAGCAATTTTTTAAATGTAGTTTTTATTGAACTTTTTCAAATATTTCAAATTTCAGGTGCATAATTCTGACATTTATCTTACGCATTTTTATAGTGTTTTTTTTTTTTTGTTTTTTTTTTTAATGTACATGAATAGGCTACGACCTTAAATGTCATGCAGTGCGGCCAAGAATAAGCTTAAAATAGTTTTATTTTCTAAAACACATAAAACACAGTTGGGATGTTAATCCAAGTTGTGAGTCATATGAACATGAGACTGAGATTTGAAAACATGAAAACATGAGATTTGAAAAAATGGACACGCTGAGACAATATTTGTTTGAATATTATGGGGGAAATATCTATTCAAGAAAGATTAAATTTCATGTGGGACTAAAAACACTTAAATACACATAAATACAATGTGATTAGATTTAGATTCATTTTAAAGCAGTGTAAAAATCATGAGTTAAGGGCGGACGGTCGCACCACATGAACATTTGACACTTTAAGGAGAAAAAACATGCAGAATGATTCAGGATTTGTGAAAAAAATTATTTGGTTCCATGGAGGTCAGTGGATGGTTCTTCAGGTATGTGGGGAATTATTATGAAATTTGAACCTTTTTAATTGAAGAAATTGCAAATGGACACACGTCATGTCATTGACCTACTTATGGAAATTTGACAATAAAATGTAGAATTTAACTGCATTGAAAGAAGAAGAAGAAGTTGGTCTGGTACCTGTCTTTCGGTCCGGTAAACAGATTCCAGTTTTGATTCCTTTATATGTACATGTATATGTGAAGAAATTGACAATTAAATAGTAGACCATATGACATCAGCCTAAACTCCAGGTCTGTTTGTGATGAATAAACAATAGATCAGAAAATATCATAATACGGGCCCTTTAAGCAGAGTTCCTCACTTAGCCTCTCCTGTATCAGCTAATCCACAAATAGTGCAGCTTTAGCTTTTCAGTATCGCAGATGGAGCAGCTTGACTCAGGCTAAAATAATCCAATCAGACTTTAATGGGATCTGCTTTAGACGATCTCACCCAAACTGAAGCCTGGTGAAAGACTGACACGTGACATGTGGAAAAATACATTCAAAAACCGGCTCCAGTTTGCTCATAACGCCGCCAAAAAGCTCAGATCAGGATTAATACGCAGGGTACCCATGGTGCGCTTATAATATGCAAACTGGGGGATTCAAAATGGACCAATTCGGATTCTTTCTGAAGGTTATACCGCAATAGACAAAATGTCTACTCAGCGATATGACCAGATCAGTATATGAAAGTGTGTTAGGAGTAGGCATGCACCAATCTAGCTTTTTCAGTCAATATTGTACTGCCTAACAATTCTAGTGACCACTGCAAATGCCCCTCTGATCCATTCACTCAAGGCATCCCATAAGGTTCTCGGCCACCTCTTTTTCATCCTTCCCCTCGGTCATATAATCCAACGCCACGGCCTTCAATTCCACCGTTTGCAGACGATGTCCAACTTTACCTGTCCACAACCCCGGCCACACCCTCCACCCTCACAAACTGCATCTCCAAAGTAAAATCCTGGCTCCAAGCAAAATTAAAGAAATAATCATAAAACCAAAGATGTTCATTTTGTCTTCGTATTTACCTCTTTTTTAAAGATAGTACAGTACATGTATTTCTCTTGTTGATATGTTTCGGCTGCTGCTGCGTCTTCAGAACTGTCCTCGGTGTTGGTGGTGACATGTTGAACATCAGCTGTGAAAAGGAAACATTAAGGAGAACACAAAAAGACAAAGCAGAGCAGGAAAAACTAAAATCCACCATATCAGACCATTGTAAAATAAATAACCACGTTATGGACTGAGACGGGGCACGGGTCATTGGATCGGAGAACAAGTTCAAACACTGGGTCAGGGAGGACACTGAAATCAGGAAATGAGGCATGGACAGAAGTAACCGTGATGACGGAGCGTTTCTCCTTTCACACACCTGAGACACTCTCCTCCAGAGACCTCCAGGCAACGGGAGGCGTGGTCAGTCTGAGCGACCTGCCAGGTCCATCAGGCTGACCACACCTACAGGAAGTAACAACAGCTGACCACACCTACAGGAAGTAATAACAGCTGACCACACCTACAGGAAGTAATAACAGCTGACCACACCTACAGGAAGTAATAACAGCTGACCACACCTACAGGAAGTAATAACAGCTGACCACACCTACAGGAAGTAATAACAGCTGACCACACCTACAGGAAGTAATAACAGCTGACCACACCTACAGGAAGTAATAACAGCTGACCACACCTACAGGAAGTAATAACAGCTGACCACACCTACAGGAAGTAATAACAGCTGACCACACCTACAGGAAGTAATAACAGCTGACCACACCTACAGGAAGTAATAACAGCTGACCACACCTACAGGAAGTAATAACAGCTGACCACACCTACAGGAAGTAATAACTGCTGACCATGCAACTAGTAAGTAGAAAATACATCTGAAAACATAGAAAATACATCTGAAAATAAGAAGTTTGAAAATATTGGCCAGATCAGAGAAATGTGCAGTGCTGCAGATCCTCTACCTGAAGAAGTTACGTAGTGCAGCTTTAAAGTCTATTTGAGACTTCATTTGGCTTTACCCGAGGTCCTGGAGGTCGCTCACAGTTACATGGACTTGTGCAGCTCCACAGTGCGGGGTCTTGAACCAGTTGTTACAAAAATAGCTTTGGCCCTATTTTCTCTCTGTATTCCGGAGCAGAGCCTCTCATGTCAGACATGGGAGAAGTGGAAGGATCGGAGCTGACAGTTTTAAGGCCAATTTTCCTGAATCCTGTCTCTCTGTGCCCCACTGTAGTCCTGCTTCACACTCGTGTCTGTGGCTTATACAGATCTGTGGTTCAGAGCAGGTGATTTTCACTGACCTGGCCAAAATGTCAGTTTTTATATTCTTCTTTTTGGAATTAACAATTTCACCTTGCCAGTTCCGAAAGATGACACGTAGACCCATGTACTTTTTCTAAATTAATTTCTGTCCAGGTTCTGATAAAAGGGAACTGTCAATTTCATAGGCATGTTAAGCATTCATGGAAAATCTGTATCCCACTTATTTTCAGTCAAATCAACCATCCAAGAAGAATCTGGACACGTCTCTACTCCAAACCCACAAATAAAAAAAAAAAAAGTTAAGTTAATATTTAAGGACTTTTCTTGGAATTCTGCCTGGACTTTTTCTTTTTGTTACCTTATTACATGTGTCTACCTCTCATTTACTGACAGATTCACATGGGAGCTGCCAACAAATGTCCAGTCTGCTTCTATCAGACCATCCTCAGGGATACCAGCCATACCTACTCTGATATTTACCTCAAATAATTCAGGCGGAATTTGAAACCTGACATTCCTGTGTGTAGAGCTTGTTCCCACTCAGAATGAGACTAGAGTGAAGGGGGAGTGACGTAACCTAGAGAGCAATACACTCATACATTGTTGTTGGTGAATACAGCATTTTCAGAACAATTAACGGTAAGATGGTGATCCAAATATGTGTTGTGTTAGCAGTTAATACCCCATAGAAAGAAACAACAAAATAAAACAAAACAAAAAAACGATTTAATTCCAATAAAGCTCATATACATGGTGTCTCAAAAAAATGTACACCATCGCAGGCCAATAATTTTGGAAATTCTTGTTGAATTATAACAAAATGTAGAGAAACAGATCAATATTTTTTTATTGAATGTTTTTGTTCTGTTTTCAGGTTGAGCCGCTCTCTCAAACAGAAGTCATTTTCCTTCTAATGCCCTTAAGGAATCACTTTAGATTGTTTAGATATAGTTTTAAATTGTTAGCTGTAGTTTAGATTTAGCTTACATTGATAATTATTTTAATATAGATCTTAAATATATAGCTTTTAAATTGTTAGCCTTAGGTTATTAGTTATATAATATAGTTATTTAAGTTTTAGATTTAGATTTCGTCTTCCTGCCCTTATCTTTAAAATTGAACATTTGATTGTTTTGTGTTTTGTGTTTTGTGTTGTGTGTTGCGCTGAAACCAAAAAAAGTTCCTAACTCGTGAATTGTCTTCACTTTCACTGGTCATGGCAATAAATGTTTTCTGTTTCTGATTCTGATTCTGATTTTGCATCTTGGAATCTGTTCCCCACAGTCACCCAAGACTGTGCAGCCTTCAATGCAGCATTTGTAAACTTCACCAACTGGAAAACAAATGTGTTTGGTATCAAAAATGTAAAGAGGAAGGCTGCTTATGCAGGGCAAAAGGATCTGGTAAACCAACATCAACATCAGAAGAGAACGTCGAGTAAGTTTGTTAAAACTCTTGCGAAGCCCCAAGAAGTTGAAGAAGATGGTTTGGAGAATCCTGAGGAAACGACTGGAAATAAAATCCTACCATCTGCAGCTCATTCAGGCTTTAAGAGCAGACGACAAGCGAAAAATGAAGAATTCTGTATTGACATGCTACACAAGTTTGGTTACCAGTTGGTGAAGTTTCTTCTCTTTGGGATTGAACGACTCAGCCTGAAAATAGATCAAAAATAAAACATTCAATAGAAAATCTCCATCTGTTTCTATACATTCTGTGAAAATTTCAAGTTATTTCAAAGGGAATTACCAAAAGTATTGGCCTGCGAAATGATGTCAACTTTTTGGGACACCCTGTAGTTTTAAATTAAGTTTCATCTGCTTTAAAGTTAAAATAAACTTGAACTGTCACACTTCACACTTGGAAGAAAGTTTTAAAAGCTTTTTAGTTTTTTCCTTTGTAATTTCTGAAATAGCTGTGAATTTTGTGTCATGACAGATTTCCTTTGGGAGGTGGTAGAGAGTTTACTCAGCAGCATCTGACTCAGACTCAGCACTAAAGGGTCAAACACAAACAGGCCTCACGTGTCATTACTGCACTGTCATTATTACATTATACTGCAATAACACTATTATTATCATCATTACTTATTATTATTCATTTAGTATATTTCAGTCATGAAGTATAAAAATAATTAACACTGTCCTAATATTAAACATAGGAGAAAT
>JACN01103568.1:0-12769 GCA_000787155.1 Scartelaos histophorus | reverse complement strand
GGGGGACGGGGGAGTTGGGCGAGCTGGAGCAGGGGGAGGAGCTGGAGTCTGCAAATAAGAGCAGGAAACGTTAAGTCAAATATGTGCTCTGTGTAGCCTGAGCTTTAGCGGGTTTAAAAGATGCATCATAATCACAAATAAACCAGGGTTGCAGAGTCTTAACCTGCAGATAAAGAACACATACACGGTTTTCTCATTCTCAGTATATGAACAGACCTCATGTGAAAGCCTCCAGAATTCACTCTCCCTGAGCTGCAGGGAAATAAATACAGTCCCATTTAATCTATCTCTTTAAAGTGATAGTGTGTAACTTTCTGGGGGTGAAAAGTTAACTGTATGAATTTGTGGAGACAGAATGTTAAAAAGATACTTCAAAGCATTTCCCATGAAACTAATTATGTCACACTGTGTAATATTGTAGCAAAAATATAAAACAATATCTCAACAAGCAAGAGAAGGCCCTGCTCCAAGCAAAATAAGAATCAGTTTTGTGGAGTTTCAAGCCCTCTCACAGTAAGGACACATGCTTTTCATTATTTTTCAGTGCAATAAATATAATATACATAATAAACATTTTTATTATGCCATATATTTTTTGGCCAAAAAGGTTACATACACCAGGGCTTTAAATAAGGTAAAATAAGGTGAAATACTTCTTTTACTATAGTATTGTGTAGCTGGAATCCCAAAGGCACAATACTTTATGTCTCACTGTTGAATTTGACAAAATTCCCAAGTTAAATTATATGCTAACATGAGTCAACATCTATGGAAACTATGTGACAAATACAATAAATTGCCAATAGTTTATATCAGGCCACTGTCCTACATGTAAAATGATACATTTTATGAACATGTCCTGTTAAACACTGAGCCATTTATCTGCCTCTTTCATCTTTTGGTATGATCAAAGTGATGGCATGAAGTGGTGTGTGAGTGGGTGATGATCAGAGGGGCTGATGGCACAGACTGGCAGCAGCATGTGGGCTGCGGTTACAACAGTATCTTACCACCACCGAGTGTGGAGTGAATGAATAATGTACTGTAAAGAGTCTTTGAGTATCCAGAAAAGTTCAAGATAAAACTGATGTATTATTATTATTGTCTGGGACTGTTATTATTTGCACCCACCTCCAGAGTGGTCGGGGGCAGGGGAGCGGCAGGGCGTGGACGGCCCAGGAGAGAGGCTCTGAGTGGGGGAGCCAGAGAGGCTGTCGCTGGAGGACTGGTGGAAGCCGGAGGAGAAGCTGCGGCTGCTGTGGAGGGGGGCGGGGGGCGTGTGCTTCGACAGCTTCTTCAGGATGCTCCTCCGTCTGCTGCTCACACACAGGGTCAGGAAACATGACATAAGATCAAACTGCCCATACTACTGCACATCGCATCAGGTTTGTGAAGTTGTACTGCAGTCTGTTCATGTTATTGTATATTTGTGGAAAGTGTTGCGTGGGAGGATGGATGATGCAGACTGGTGGGTGGAGCCTTGTACAGGATCACAAAGCTAACAGTAAGGAGGGTTCTGATATGGAGAGAGATCACTAAATTACTCAAACATGCATGTCTAAAGGTGAGTGTATGCGTCAGGGTCTCATTGATCACCTGTCCTGCCCGTCCTTCCTCTTGCTCTTCTTGCTCCTTCGTGCCATCTTGGCTCTGTAGCTGGATTTCCGTGCGGGACCCACTTTAATGGACGTGTTCTCCAGGGCTGTGGTCTGAAGAGTCACTCTGTTTCCACTCTGAGGAGGAAAGAGATAGTTAAGTTTAAAATATAAGCTGCAATCCTAACAAATTCTTCAGTTTTCCCAGGCAAATCAGGATTCTTTACAGAGATACATTTATATTAGAATATTTGATCACTTTTGGGGGTTGAGAATGAGAGACACAGGCCACATTAACAACGTTGTCCTTTGCTATGGATCCTCTCTGGATACAAACATCTTGACAACTTTTAGCCTATTAAACAATCACGAGAGCGACTTGAGTGTGATAATAACACAATTGACTCAACTCAACAAGAAAAACCTTCAGCTATAACTTCTTTGTAACTTGCAATATACTAAGACGCGTTCAGCGGTAATAGTCTTACCTTAAGCAGCAGCTCCACCACCTCCGTGTGCACCAGGCCCTGCACGGACTCTCCATTGACGTGAGTGATGAGGTCTCCAGCTCTGAGTCCTGCTTCATGTGCTGGGCTGCCCTCCTCCACACACTGAAGATACAGACATAGGAATGACACTTCACAATAGTACGGTAGAATTTGTCTTTTAGCCATCAAAACATACATGTTTGGGTCTGGTTTATGATTAATACCTCGGAATTACTGAGCAAATATACAAGTTTCACAAAGTTTAGGTGTGTGACTGCTTTAAAAATGTCTTTAAAAGTGCATTACATAACTTTTCTGATGCTTGTTTCCATGGAGATGATAATGCTTATACAGATATTTATCTGTTATTTGTCAATGCACCTCATAAAAAAACCCAAAAAACATTATGTAACTTGAAGGAATGAATGTCTCACAGTATTAAACCTTTCTATCTCTAAGGAGACCAAACCAGAGCAAGTTACAGGTCAGATCTGTGGAGAGGCGACCCCGCTCACAGTCAGAATGCCTGTTTTTCTAGGTATAGTTGAGATAAAAACAACGTGTAATTGAATAAATGTAAGGTAGAAGTGTTTAATTTCACACTGTGGAACATTCCAGGCAGAGCAATGACGTATCCATAGCAACAAGAAGGTGAAGGTCTCTCCACCAGAAAAGTTACACATATAATCTGAAACTGAGCAATCGGTAGAGGGATTGTGTTGTAAAACTCAATGCTACTTCCTGTATTTCACAATTTTTCTTTACTTCAACACCTTTTTAGTCGACTAATCAGTAAATAAGTACGTACCCAGACCATGTGATGCACGGTATACACGTCACTGTCTCCCATATAGACCCTGATGGCTCTGAGTGCGAAGCCAAAGCGTTTTCCCGAGCTGTGGATGACGACGGGCGGGCGGAGACAGCTCACAGTGACGGACAGGTCCCTGCTGGGGGAGGAGTCTCTGGACGAGGGGTTGGACGACAGAGACAGGGACGATTTGGGGCTGGTGGGAGGGGCGCCGGACTCATCTGGAAACAAGGCACAATGCTTTTCAGAGTCTTAAAGTCAGGTTTAACATAACAGTGTACTCATTGTCTGATACTAGATTAGCTACACTACAAACATTTTACATATTCAGGCTAAATGAAAAGGAATTCTGAATGTTAATACAGACTGGAGTGGTTTTGCTGAGTTTAATTTTACTCTTTGCAAAAACGTCAACACAGACACTAAAATATAAACCCAAAAATTGAGAAATTGAGAAAATGGACATGTTTTCTTCTAATCTGTGCTCAAAATGGCTACATATTCATCTAACAAAATGATAACTGTTGAAATTACAAGACATAATCTGCAGAGGGCACTGTGTACACACCAAGAGAAGGATTAAAGTGCCTAAGCCAGGTTTGACTAATTTTACTAAAACAGAGTCATTATATCTAAGATTTTTGAAAAAATATTCACAGTTGTTTTTCCAGTTTGGCCATTTTTTTTGGTTAAAAATTTGACTTCCTTTTTGGAAATTTTGACATCACACTACGGAATTCTATAGCTTGCCTAGAAAAACTCCTCTAATGTACACAGAATTATTTTCTGACAAATATAAATATAAGAAAATACTTTAATGCTGTTGAAATTATGTTAAAAGTTTCAATGCGCATGTAAAATGTGTAGAACTTTTGGATAGAAATCTTCCTGGTGTTTTAAAAAGCTCTACTTCCTGTCATTTAAAAAAAATATTTTCAACTTTTCTTTTCAAATTTCCTCTTGACTGGAGTAAAAAAATGAAAGAATCATACAAATATGAGTATAGAATCAGTATGTTGACAGCACAAACCTGGCGTGATGATGAGTGAAAGTCCGGACACAGAAGCGGACTTGGGCACCTTCCCTGCCGCGGGCTTCTGTTTCTCTGGCGTTTCGAGCTGGTGGGCGATCCTCCGTGACGCCCCTCTCCGGAACGAGGGACGTGTGCCGGTGCTGTTACTACGGAGACGGATGCGACGCAAGTTCGAAACCACACCGTCTGAAAACAGGAACGGAGGTTAAAGGCTAAAGTTATGCTATTTTCTGATCTGTTATAATGTTCCCTTATCAAAAATACACCAGTTTGATTCAAAAACAAACCTTGCATATTTAGGCTGAGTTCTCAAACAGAATACACCTTCACTAAAGATCATTTGGATTTCAGTCCTGGAATTGCTGATATCTACTGAACTAAAGGTAAAAGGAGCTGTAGTTTGTAGTTAACAGAACATTTTGACCTTTGGAGATGTGGACAGACTAATAATGCAAGATTACATGTGTGAATGAAGCAAAACACATCTCCAGGTAGAGTTTTGGGGAGGTACCAGCATTAAAACATGGCTAAAAGCTTCCAAGAATAAATTTTGTGTAATAATAGAACATTTAAAGGTGACCCTGCCCATCCTCCTCATCACTCTCCCCTTTAATCCTCTAGGTACTGCCCAGTTCAGCAGCTCTATTTAAAAAAGTGGTTTTAGAAGGAGTTTAGGTGTTTAGGCTTCAGTTTATAGCAACGAAAAAGTTTAAAAAGAGTTGGTTATAAGCCCTCTTCTCTCACCCTCTTCCTCTGCGGAGATGGCGAAGCGGGGCATGACGTCCAGGCTCTGGGTGCTGTTCATCACTAAAGGACTGGCACTGCGCTCCGACTGAGACGAGCTGGAGGACGCACGAGGACGCAGGCTGAGACGGAAAAAGAAACACATTACTTCAAATAAATGACTCAAGCAGAAGCACAAAGCAGTGGTCTAAGAAATAAGAGTACAAGTACTTGGGGAAAGCACGAGTCAAATAAGAGAATCAAGGTGCCATGTCACCTGAACAAAATAGAAACTTAAACCATACTTTAGAACATTCTCCAGGAAGACAGACATGTTTTATGGCATTATGTGGAATATTATAAGGAACAAGATTTCTATGGAAACGAGCAGGAGCAGGCCCTCTTCCAAGCCAAATTAGAGTCAGGTTTGTGGAGATGCAAGGCCGCTCAGAATAACAACAGATGTTTTTTTCTATTGTCTTCAGTGTAATGAAAAAAACAAAAACACTGGATATCGGAACTGGTGCTGAAAAATAAGATAGGCTTCTAAATACTGAATAAATTATTTTTGGGGTGGGAAAATAAAGTATTTATCTATGTATCTAAAGATCTATCTATGTATCTAAAGATCTATCTATGTATCTAAAGATCTATCTATCTATCATGTAATTAGACTATTTACTGGTCATAGTTGGTCCATATTTTATTTATCCAACTTAATTCTGTAATTATTTGAAAGATAATTATTTTATTTTCTTCAAAGAAAATTCAGGTTTTTCAAATACATTTTTCAGCTTTTAGTTTATATCAGATTAGTATCAAAAAATGCAAAAAATGCATCTTCATGGAGACCAAACCAGACCAAGTTACAGGTCAGATCTGTGGAGAGGCAACGCCACTCACAGTCAGAATGCCTGTTTTTCTAGGTATTTTTGAGTTGTAAAACAACCTGTAGTTGAATAAATGTAAAGTAGAACTGTTTAATGTCATACAGTGGAACATTCCAGATAAAGCAATAACTTCTACAGTACATGGGGAAAAGTATTAGACAGACCTTCTCCACGAGAAAAGTTCCACAATGCTCTTTAACCGTGTGTTAGTGTTCTCTCACCTCCCCCTGGGTCCCTCCGCCCTCCTGTCTGCTGCCAGGTGTTTATAACATTCCGGGGAGAGTATGATGTTCCCCTCCCAGCGGTCCTCCTTCTCCTCACTGTGGCTGCGCTCGGAGGACGACAGACTGGGATTGGACGGGGTGGATGTGGACAGGTGCTCAGTGCTGCTGTACACCTACAGGACAGGAGCAGGTATAGCAGGCCTGTCAGCAAAACGTCTTCTTACAACTGACCTAAATAAGTGCTTCGCTATTTGAATCTGTACTACTCTTTAGTTCTACCACTTCTTCAAATATACTTGCTTATGTTAATGTGTATGAAAGGTAATTTGTTCTGTTTGAATTTGAATTTCCCATTTTGAATTGAGTTGCTGAAATTTTAAGTGTACTCGAATTCAAAATAAAAAAATCAAAGTGTAAAATTCACTGTGAAAAAATTCAGAACAAAGATCCAAGAGGCCAAGACAGAAGCAATCGATCCTGTGTGAGTGAGGAGGACAGAGGCGCTTTCCTATTGGCTGTTCTCATCTGTGGGCGGGGTTTGAGGTTTTGATGAGGTTAATTCTGACCAATCACACCCCTTCACTGCACTATTTAGTGTTTGTTACTAAATTAGATCAAATCACTTTGGATAGATTGCTTCTGCCTTGGCATTCTGGATCTTTGCTGCAAATTTTTTCTAAATTTTGACTGTTGAATTTGAAGGCTTTAAAATATTTGTGCAGAATGTATGTTGTAATGTTTTTTTTTTTATATACATTGAATTTTAAACACTTTGTAAATGTACAAAGTGAATTTTCAGCAACAAAAATTCTGATTAAAAATAATTCAAACATGTTTTTCAGAGTTAAAAAATTCAAAGAAAAAAATCTGACAGAACAAATCCATAAAAGGGGCCATAATGTGCTATTTCTGATCTATGTTATGTTTCTTCATCACAAACACACATTAACATATTGAAACCACTACATTCCATTAACTTGAAAATGTTCACAACATGACATCACAAGGTGGGATAGAGCATTTTGAGCTTTGGAGATGACAGACACTTTAATAGAGAAAATAAAGAAAGTCGTAGAATGCATATTTTATATATTAATTTATTCACCTAGTAACTTTATTATAATACTAGAAGCATGGACTGAAAACACTAATCTCTGGGTATGTGGCTACAGCCTGGAGCTCGGTCAGTGAGGCCAGATTCCAAAACCCCTTTTATTTTATATATACGTATGCAATTGATTGAGGTGTAAAACTGCAAAAAAGCTTAGCCAAAATTTAAGATATAAATCAGAAAATGTTTTAAAAGTAGTGAAATTATCTTGCTGGATGGATTTTACTTGACAAGTTCTCTTAATATAAACTCCCTCTAAACTAGAATGAAGAAGTCTTAGAACTAGTGAATAGAAAATAAATCTGAAAACAAGATGAATAACCTGATATAAGTTTTAAAATTTCAGATCAGAGAAATGTGTAGTGAAAAGAGACGGTGGATAAACACACTGGAGACTGGTGACACACAGGTGGATTGACAGTTACCTTGCTGAAGCGGTGAGCCACAGAGGAGAACTGTCTGAGCTCCAGAGACGTATCTTCATCGTTGGTCTCGTCGTCTTCATCAGAGCCCAGGTGACAGTAGCGATCTGACCGAGCTGTGGTTCAAACACATGAGTCAGCAGCCGTTACGTAAACAGGATGAATTATAATACATCGCACTCCTCCAAGCTACTTCGATGCGGTGAAATGTGTTGAAATAAGGTCTGCACTCACTGTCGAAGTAGCTGGTGTCCTCCTCAGTCTCCAGCTGAGGGATGAACTCTGCCTTCTGCCTCAGAAGCCCGTTCCAGTCCAGACCCAAGAAGAACGTGTGCATCTTCACCTCTGCTGTTCCACCTGGAGCAGAGACGCCATCAGACTGTCAGTGGGTAATAGCGTGGACTCAAATCCCAACAGCAAAAGGTTTGGGGTGTAATAGAATGGATTTTCCAATCCAAAATAACAGTTAAATAATATTACCTTGTCGTCTTATACTATATCTTATAAATGTATTATGTATTTCAGTACTGATAATTGTTCAAATGCCTATCTAGTTTCAATATTAGTTTTAGTATCAAATTAATCAATCAATTGCCAAAAGAGAAACAATAATCATACACATACTACGTACATGGTTAACAACAGAAAGGCAGATTTCTCAAAAACGAGCGGAAAGAAGAAAAACGTAGGATTTTCAACAGGCAAATTTTTAAAATGTAGTTTCTATTGAACTTTTTCATATATTTACAATGCCATGTGCATAAATCTATGTTTGACATTTATCTGAAGCCTTTTTGTGTACATGAATTGGCTACGACCTTAAAAAATGTCATGTGGTGCGACCGAGAATAATCTCAAAATGGTTTTATTTTCTAAAACATGACTGAGACGTTAATCTAAGTTCTGAGTCATATGAACATGAGATTGAGATTAGAAAACATGAGATTTGAAAAAATAGACACGCTCAGACAATATTTGTTTAAATATTATGGGGGAAATATCCATTCAAGAAAGATAAAATTTAATATGGGACTAAAAACACTTCAGAAAATATGACAAGATTAAATTTAGAGTCATTTTAAAATGTTTTAAAATCATGAGTTAAGGGCGGACGGTCGCATCACATGAACATTTGACACTTTAAGTACAAAAAACATGCAGAATAACTCTGATTTTGTTAAAAAAATGAAAAAAATGATTTGGTTCCATGGAGGTCAGAGGTTCTACAGGTATGTGGGGAATTATTATGAAATTTGAACCTTTTTAACTGAAGAAAATGCAACTGGACACACGTCATATCATTGACCCATAAAGCAAAATAAAGAACATACTATGGTCATACAAACTAATAAAATGATAAAGAAGACACAGAAGTTTATCATTTATGATCGTACAAAATAAACCACAATGTGAATGAAAAATTATATATTTTTTTGTTTTGTTTTCGTTTATAGTCATACAAACTAATTTCCAGCAATTTATTACAAAAAGATAT
This sequence comes from Scartelaos histophorus, assembly GCA_000787155.1. NCBI lineage: Eukaryota > Metazoa > Chordata > Actinopteri > Gobiiformes > Gobiidae > Scartelaos > Scartelaos histophorus. The sequence goes on along the minus strand of JACN01103568.1, from coordinate 3,977 downwards.
TCCCATTACTCCCATAACTCACATGGTCTAAGTGACTGAACTTAAACTTTTTTTGAAGACACATTATTTGATAGCTCATAAACAAACAAACAAAAAAGATTTCTATAACAAACTGATGTGAATATACTGTGTTTTAGGATCAATAAGCCATTGACCTATCGAGATGGTGTAATCTGTCATTTGTCCAGAGTGGTTCAATGCATCTCTAGTATTAATCTGCTATATTTGTGTGATAAGAAGACTGAGCAAACATAAGATCAATACAACGATTCACACCATCACTTGTTCCATAACCACCATGTCGATTTACTTTGTCGTCCATATTCACAGGACATTTGGCATGATTTTATAACAGCTACAGTTTGTTTCGTTAGCTTCGTTATCGAGCAGACGCTGAGTCATGCCCTGGGACAGACCTGTGCCCAGTCGCTCCATGGGGTTCTGTCTGAGCAGTCTGGTGATCAGGTCCTGGGCGTCAGCGGGAAGGGCGTCCTCCTCGTCCGGCCAAATGATCTCATCTGCAACAGCAAAATGTCACATGATTACTACAATAGAACACCGGATTCACTTTTTTCACTACCAGACAATGTATATGGTGTTGTAATAGCATTATCTACTACTGTTCTTAGTATTTTTTTGGCAACTTCTTTGAAAACTAAGTGAATTTGAAGCTTTCTGGTCTAAACCACCTCTATCTTCAGTGTCCTCTGCAGTTTCAAGTAGTTGGTGACATTACACAAGACTGCATTGATTACAAAGTAAAGCCACTAACCTTCATAGACACAAAGACACAGCATGCCCACCCACTAGAAATGTTACATAGAACCTCATAGCATAATTAATCGCCCAAGAATTATATTTTTCTAAATTATCAGAAAAATACAAGAATTAACTGCCTGTGTCAAAATGATTGGAGCAGTGTTTGTTTTTTTGGTTGTAACAGTATTTCTACTTGGCAAAAGACAGAGCCAAGGCAGTTATGTAATGCAAGTTGGCGATATAAATTATTCCAATCATAAGCTCTCACCATTCACGACTTGTCCAAACAGCTCTTCTGGAGTGTCCCCAAAGAACGGCACACACCCGACCAGGAACTCGTACAGAATGATGCCCATGGCCCACCAGTCCACAGGCTTCCCATAGCCCTGCCTCAGGATCACCTCTGGGGCAATGTACTCCGGGGTCCCACACACCTGAACACAACACACACACACACACACACACACACAGATTTTCAGAGAACAACGAGTGACCAAGTCTATGAACAAAAGTCCAAAACAAGCAATTCGAGACCCACAAAAAGAAGCCTCAAATAGAAGTGACTAGTGAAACATCAATGAGATGCGCATATTTTTAGTAAATGGTCACATTTTATACAGCACTGCACGACATTCAAGGCACTCAAAGTGGGGGTAAGAGGGGTTAAGTGTCTTGTCCAAAGACACAACAACAGCATTCATCTGTGAGGCCAACTGAGCTACTGTTGCCCACATTAGCATATTTAACATCAATAATGGCTTTAAAACATTAACAGCTCACAGTTCACTCATTAATATAAACTATATGGTCATTAATGGGTCTAATAATGTGAAACAGAACTGAAAAAGGATAAAATGACATTTTAGAAAGCACCACTCAGGAACCACAGCCCACGACTCTTTGCAAGCGACATCATTTTACTTTTAAATTGTAAATATTATATGGAGTCGTGCTTTCACCTGTGAAAGGACATCAGCACATTTTACCGTCTGAACAAAGCAAGGTCTTAATTGTTATGAAAATGATGGTTGATTCAACATGAAAAATTACGTTATGCCTATTTCCCTGTCAGAAAATATTTGTTCAAATGAATGTACCGGCAGCAAATGTAATGTTTATTCTTATTTACAAAAACATTAGACCAAGTTGATGTTTTCAATTTATGTTTTGGTTTTCAAGACAATTACCCTCTTGGAAAGCGGTACGAGTTCCCAGCTTTGGCTTGCCAGATTCTACAACTAAAAACAGCTGCAAAAGAATCTAAAGGACTCAGATTCTTTCTACCAAAACTCATCACCTGCCAGTGCAGCCTCTGCAGCTCTAGAGACACTGCTCTTTACATGGAGCAGGATCTGTCCATTTACAGAGAATGAGGAAAATCTAAATGTGTATATGTAAAAGTATGTGTCTTCTATATAAAGGTTTAGGCAACCCAGGTTCAACTGTGATTGTACTTTTTTCTTTAAACCAGCTCCACACCAATATAATAACATCATTCTAATATTATCAAAGCGACTGACCTGTTTATCTATGAACTCTCTAGTGTCCTTCTCGATGTGGCCCTCGTACAGGTTGGTGGTCATGTTCATCAGACCAATCTTGGACAAACCGAAATCTGTCAGCTTTATGTGTCCCATGGAAGTGATCAACAGACTGAAAGAACCACAACAACAAAGACGTGATCAATGTTACATCAAATCCCCAAATCCCCTAAACACAGAGGTTGCCAGATTGGAATAAGACATCAAATGCATTCACAGTCTTTTCATGATGAGAGCGAGAGGAGGGATGATGAAAGCTCAAGTTTCAAGAGGCCTTTAAGAGTGTGATGTAAAATGCATGGGAGAGTTTCTTTGCAGGAGACTCACTTGTCTGGTTTGAGGTCACGGTGGACGATGCCGTAGTTGTGCAGATATTCTAACGCTAAAACTGTCTCGGCGAAGTACATCCTCGCCATGTCCACGGGCAGGGGGCCAATGTTCTTCAGCAGGTTGGCACAGTCGCCACCTTCAAGAAGCAAAATGAAAGGACACAAGGTTAAATACTGAAAAAGAAAGACAGGATTCACTGAGTTTTTTCAGTGTATTGTGAAACATATCATTATACAAAAATCGCAAAAACATAGCCAATTTAGGGTTGTTGAAAATCTGATACTAAGCAATACAAAAACTATTATCAAAACTAGATACTTTAAGCAGGTATTGATACTAAAATAGTTAGCTTTCCTGAATACCTTTGGAATGATCTTGAGCTACTATGATTTAATGTTCAAAATCACATTCTATTGCCTAAATAAATTACTATTGTCGTTGTGTCAGAATTGGTACTGAGTATTGAGTGTATTCCTTGGTCTAGAATGTTTTATATTGTGACAAAACTACAGACAGGTATTATATAAAGGAGGGTTAGGCTGTGAAAAACTAGTCCAATCATGCCTAGACAGGGATCATTATGTACAGTTACCTGGAGGCGGGGAGAACTTGTTAAATACTTCTAGGAACTTTCACTCCTACTTAAGTCATGTTTAATTAAAGTAACAGTACTCCTACTTCACTAAAAGTTTTGGTGACTCTTCCCACTGTGAGTAAGTCTATACGTGGTCTATGTTTTGAAATACCAGGATTGCTGTAGCCTGCTTGACTTTGTGGAAATGTTATAGCTTTGTCTAGAATATTACACGGTGGATATTAAACCTATTTATTTCAATGGAGACAACTATTGTCTACATTATAAGTCAGATCTGTGCAGAGGCAACACTATTCACACAGAGAATAATTGCATTTTTGAGCAAAAGAAACATCAGCAATGAATAAATGCTCCATAGATGTGTTTAATGTCGTACCATGGAACATTCTGGGCAAAGTAATAACATTTCTATGGAGACAAGTAGGTGATGGACGCTCCACCAGAAAAGCTGCGCAATGCACATTTGAATTTTACTGCTCAATGTGCTTAAATTACCTCTCAGGAACAAATAAGTCACAAGTGATGGTTCGATACGATATATTTCAAATTAATTCAGTACGGTTAGTTAAAAAATAAACAAAGACTTGATTAGCCATGATTTAGCCTTTAACAACATTTTGTGCAAAGTTCATATGAAATACACCCATTTTAATCATCCAAACAGTGAATATGTCAAATGTGTTGCATAAGTGAGTTTCCTTCCTTTGAACAAGCAGCAACACTGTAGCGCTGGAACAAAATAATTTAGTAAA